>JAPYZP010000797.1:0-42648 GCA_030522985.1 Torymus sinensis | reverse complement strand
GGCTAGAAACTGGACAAGAGAAATTCCTATTTTATAGCCAACTCTAAAATAAATAGTCAGTTATTAGTTATAAAATGATTTGGATTTCCACCAGGGATAGCGTGCTTAGTTTGATTCGGTTTCGTACCAGAACATAGGGTTCTGTTATTAAAAAAAATTGCAGCTTAAATTATCAGCATTCGTTTGTAAAATGCGATATATATTTGTCAAAATTTTACAAATATTTTCAGTTTTACTTGAAATCTTTCGCATGTTTGAAAAATGTACACTATATATAACACAAGATTTATTATGCACTTTCAGAACGTCATTTCGTACATATTGATTGCCTGTTCTACACTACTTTTCCAAATATGTTTTTGTATACTTATTCTATATAGTAAAATTATGAGGTTATTATATTCGCGTTCTCTTAATATTATAGAAAATTATTAGTAATTTCGTATCGGTGCCTCAGGCTGATACATATTAGACCTGTCACAATCGCCGTATTTTGCGACGTTTCAACGCAAAAAGCTAAGATATCCTTATAAACAACGTAACCCCATTCCAATAACTATGGAATTTTAAACTTGAAACAATTCCATTCATCCCGCGCATACCATCAGTTTCGCCAACGCGCGCGCGCTTCTCTAATTAACACAGCTCATTAACATTCACTCTCTTCTCCGCGCGTCAACAAACAATGAGAATAATTAGCGGCAAATTTTCGTGCCTGCGCTCGGCGAGGAATGCCTTAATTAGAAAAAAGCTCCCGCACGTGTATATTATATACGGATACGCGAAACCGATCATCATCCGATCGCATCACAATGGCGAACCCGCACGAAAATCACCCGCGCCACATCGAAATCGTCTCCTGTGTATACACACGTATATAAACATACTTATATAGCATGCGCGCACGCGCGTTGAGAGGAGATAACTTCGGAGAGGCATTGCGGTGGTGATGCATATATATATACACAGAGGATCGTAATTTATCATTAGAAAAACGAAACGTGCTGAAACTATCGACGCTGCCGATCGATTTGTTTCTCCTGCTGCGGAATCGTGCCTGTCCCCGGGGCAGGTGGGCGCGCAAAGTGGAGAAGCAAGTTATATACGCGCGCGGGGGGATAGAGCGGCGACTGCATTCAGAGGCGAGTTACGTCGCACTTTTGCCGCGCCGCAAAAAATGTACGGGGTTTTGTTTGTTCGAGCCTGGCTATGGATATGCGCAATGTCTCATCGATGCTTTGCGTCGCCGTTGTATATGAATTTTGTTTATCTGAAATTGGGAAACGACGCTCTAGCGGGGAAAATTAACCTGATGGCCCGTGATTGTTTTTACTCGAAAAGTGTTTTTGTCGCTTG
Organism: Torymus sinensis; assembly: GCA_030522985.1. NCBI lineage: Eukaryota > Metazoa > Arthropoda > Insecta > Hymenoptera > Torymidae > Torymus > Torymus sinensis. The sequence continues at coordinate 41,292 of JAPYZP010000797.1, read as the reverse complement.
CACAATTTTACGGGTCGGTAAAGTGGACGACTCTTGGAGTCCACTAGTGTCAATATAATATTATACTTTTATAAATAATGGAAAGGCTTTCTAAATACTATTTTATTTTTATTCTTTACAGAATCTAAACTGGCCGTTTAAAAATGACTTTTGTTTTACGAGGTGATAAAGCATATATTATAGATAGACTGAATTACATACAATCTTGATATTTACTGTTACCTATAAATTTTGGTTTAATACAGTATGTCAACTATACATTTCGTCGGCCACCTTCACACACACACGCTAACTTGCATATTTCGTGGTGCATTTCATCGCATTACATAATAACGCGATAAATCATAATAAGCGCAACAATCATTTCTATATAATAATCCTTTTTATACGCCCACTCCCAGCGCTAGCCTGCCGCCATGCGTCTATACGTAATTCGGTAATTGTGACGCAGTAAAGTCGCGGGGGAAAATAAAATAAAATTCAGCTCGACATTTCATAAGCATAATTTCCTCGAAAACTGCGCGCACTATTCCTTTTATAAGCCTCCTGCCACCCTCCCCCGCGCACCGTATATAACGTCGGAGAGCCTGACCCATTTCGCCGGAATGGACATCGTAGAGCTCCAAATTACAACGTGTTAAAACTAAACCAGGGCCGCGCGCACGCCAGAACTACGTATGCTTATATATATAAACTCGCCGTGGAAAACAACAAAAACAAAAGAGCTCGCGAGCAGTTGCCCGAGAGCGTATAATAAAATAAAAAGCGAAAGCACACTACCTACCCCCCTGGCCTCGCGTGCGGAGAGTCGAAAAAAGCCCGGGGAGAGCACTTTCGAATTAATAGACGATATAAAAACTTCCTCCGATAAAACCTCGCCGTGAATTACGTCCCGGGGGCAATTTGCGCGCATTTTCCGGCTCTGTATATATTATATGCGGGAGTCTATAGATGCGCGCGGGCGCGTTGCGTAACGCGCGTCGTCCTCGCGGGGATCGCGAAAACATCGACGGTCGTGCGGATAATTAGTCTAGGGACTATAAACGCGACTCCGAGAAGAAGCTCCTTTCTGCTGAGATTATCTGCGCTGCGATGCTCGAGCTTCAAGAGTTTATGCCGATTAGAATATTGCATAGAGAATATGATGTTTTTTGAGAATTATGCCTTTCTTATCCAAAACTTATTGTTCATCTCTTATAAAGTTGGAAGAATAATTAAATTTTCATAAAATAAAGTTTTGAATACATATATGTATATATTGAATGTGAATAGTAAATTCAATGAATGTTGATGGTATTAACAGTTAGTTAAATAAAAATGTTAAGATTATTTGTTACACAGTAGTTCTCTGGATGCATTACAAACAACTTCAAATTCACCTTTCCGAAACTCCTATCACGAATTTTATCGCGTAAAAAGAAAAATGAAATATTCTATATTTTTAACTTAATTTATATAAATGAATTCACGCTTGCCGTTTCGTTAGAATGTTGTCTCTGTGACAACGCAATAAATATAACATGTAATGGGCTAGGTAACATGTTAAGATTACGTATAGCAGGCATTAATGCTTATCTTTATTAATATAATATGTGTTACATGAAATTTTTAAACTTTTCATTTTTAATGCATATTATAAATATAATTAACAAACTATGTGTATAATATAAAGTTATTGTATATTACTAGGTGAATATTTAAATGAATTACATGTACAGCTTATCGTGTCCATTTTTAGTCATCATGATTCATCTTTCAGTTTACTATTTTTTACAAGAAATAATGAACTAATAATTTATTTTACTGTTCTGTCTTATATGATTGTTGTAATTGATATATGTTGTATTTCTACATCGTAATTAATAACGTCTTCGCATTGCGAAGAAATATCCACAGAATCTCGTAAAAAGGCATAAAACTCGTATTCTTTAGCAAAATAATAGGTCACCTTGTACTTAATTGAAAAAAATTATCATACACACAATTGTATACATATATTTTCAAATAAACGTCTATGAATTTGCAAATCTACATTTTACAGGTTGCATCATAAATAGACGTGTTGTTCTCTTATTAACTGACTCCAAAAAGTTAAATTTTAATTTTTATATTATCACGCGCATACACTACAATAATCACAGTAAACACGTCATTACTCCTACAAAGTTAACGTTCGCGGTTTACGAAATCAACGCACAAAAAGGCTGTTTAGAGAATCTCAAAAACCCGAAGGCAGGAATGCAAAACGAGATCTGCAGTCGAAAGTCTCTCGCGCACAAACGTGCACGCATACTTATATACATGTGCGAATGTCATCCGCGCAATCACTTTCCTTCGACGCACGCACGCAGTGAAAACGTCTAATTACGCAAAAAATCGACATTGAAAAGCGCGCCTAACGGTCACTCTGTACCCCTCCCTATACGCGCACCTGCAACGTAGTATAGAGTTCCTCGGTGCAGCGACTTCCCGTCCGCGCCCAGAATTTCACGACTAGCGGTATACATGTACGCGGGAGAGCGAGAGGATCTACGACGGTCTCATTGCCATGCGAGGCCCGTCGCAGGAAGCGGAAACCTTTCATTACATACGCCGGAGAAAGACAGAGAGAGAGGGAGATGTGTGCGTGTACATATGTGTGTAAAAGCAGCGCGTATGTTCCGTGGGCGCGCGATGACACGTGCATTTTTTCGGCGGAGAGCAGAGTGGGTGATGAGAGATGCTATGTGTGCGTCGGCTCTTTCACGTGTCACCTTCGCCGGCGTCTGATCGCGTATATGTCGGAGTTGCGTTTCTTCGCAGGAAGGAAGGAGAAAGGGTTGTGTCGGTGTTGTACGAGGTACATACTTATAAAGAAGTTCGTGAGATGATTAAAGCACTTTTGAAGCGACTTTCGACGTACAGGTGAATGAGTCGGTTTCTATTCAGAAGAGGCAGGTACAATGAGTTAATGCATTAAGTGCTAATTTATGGAGTCAATTTTATCCTTTTAAGAGATAGCCTTTGTTTTTTTTCTGCATCGTTCACGCTTATTACAACGTGTTTTCATCGAAAGAATAAAATTGAGTAAAAAGTAATCCTACATAATCTCACTATTAACACTTTCTAAAGCTGTATTATGTATACTTTCATCATTATCAAGCTGATTTTCAGCATCTCCGAGTATCGTAAGAAGTCTAATTCGTTGCCATTAAAATTACACAAACATACATTTAGGTATATTTAAATATTTGATTTTGCTTTTTTTTAGGTAATATTTCTTTCTTTTATAGACACTGTCATTATAGTAATATACAACATTTTATTAACACTATGGAATGAGCAAATAAGTGATTTTTCTTTATTTTCTGTTACTGGCATAAAATTTTCCAATCATATAAGTATTTTGGAAATTACGAAAATTAAAAATGACAAAAATATGTCTTGTTTCATGTCAAATAGTATATACTTAGAATACTAAAGTACCATGAAAATACGAAAGGGAAAATACCGAATGGAATGCCTCGCCGCCATAGTAAAAAAGCCATGAATGTATTACGCGCATTGTATTTATGCACAATGCGCGTAATACATTCCTCCGAAGGAGAATAAGAATGACGAATCGCGCCTGATGTAGGTATCGAGTCTCCTCCCGCGCGCGAACGAATGATGACTTCGCGTCTGTTTACCCATGCTGAAACGCTGCCCACACGCGATTCGAAGGCATCTCATTCGGAGCAAATAATGAATGAGCGTGCGTACACTAGTACGTGCGTAGGTATCTGTACGGAAGCCACACGGCTGCTCAACTAGATAAATCACATAAAGCGGGCGCATATACGAGAGCAGAAATATGCCCTTTCGAAGATGCCAACTTTTTTTTATAAGAATAAAATTATCAGATTTTGTAATGGTAATGGTAATAAAGTTAGCCTTTAATATTTATATCTGAATCATAATTCGAAATGTTTAAAATCAGTACAACAAACATAAGTTATCATTTTAATCCATTTAGCTTGTCAAAAATACTAAACAGTGATTTTGTTAAGCTAATATGTATCTATTAATATTAATTAATGCAGAATAAACTAATATATCTCCTTTAAAATTAATTGTAATTATTAAAATAATCTCTTCTTACACATTATCGATATAGAAAAAAAAATAATAAGTGTAACAAACAATTACTTATTTATTCAAGCCTCAAATTCAAATGTCTGGCGAAAAAACAAAACACGATAGCGCGCCTCCCATCATCGTTCCTCGCATTACCGCGGACGCAGCGCTCGCTTTCCTCTTTATCGGCTGTACCTATATATACATATACCTATATATCGATTCACTTCGTGCGAGATTCGTCTGTCCTAACTCAGCGCCGCCGCGTGTTCCGAGAATTCAAGGTCATTCACGCGCTAGACTTTATCAGTGAAGTATATTGTTACATTATAAGAAGTGAAAGTGTATTGTTACATTAGCGGCTACGGCCACGAGCTAAGCGCGCGATCGCCCATAACAACAACGACATTGCATGTTGTATGTGAGTGTTGATGTTTTGATACGGTGCCATACTAACGCGAGGCCGAAGTGTGCGTGTGCTGCCGGCGTAGTCTTTTGCCGATGCTCAGCAGAACCGGTGCAGGTCAACTACTTACTCCACACAAAGGGCTGCTCTAATTTAGGTTAGGATTTTGTAAGCTGCTCGTATATTGTGCCAATCGTGTTGTCACAGGCTCGTGGTAGCTGAATTAAACAGCGATGGAGAAGATCGAGGCGTTAGTCGAGGTGCTGGCCAAGTTCGGCAACGCGCTGGGCAACGTCAAGGTGCTAATCGGCGACATCGAAGACGAAGTGAAGACGCATACAAAGAGCCTGAAGCTGGAGATCGAGAACTATAAGAGAACTGCGGCTAAAGGTGAGTCGACGGCGAAGCTTCTGTCGAAGGAGGAGGCAGAGCTCCGCGAGCGAATGTCTCGGCTGCGCACGGAAATCGAGAGCCTGGACAAGTTCAAGAAAGCCGAGGAAGCGAAGCAACGCCTCGAAAAGAGCAGGAAAGCCGAGGAGGAGAAGCAACGCTTAGAAAAGAGCCAGAAAGCCGAGGAAGAGAAAGCCCTCCAAAATTCCAAAAATCACACGACTAACCTCTCGGTGAGATCCTTGCCATCGATTGAAGAAGAGAACGGGTTCAGCGATGGGCTTAGCTTCGACTCGAGGACCGCGAAAGTCTCCTCGTACGTAAACAAACACGCGTCAGTGCAGGCGAATGGCGATCGAGATTCATGGTGGCAGAACGCGGACGTGAGCGACGAGCTCGAGGAGGAGATCGACTGGCAGAAGGAGAAGGCGGAGCGCGTGCAGTTCAGGACGAACCTCATGGTGTGCGAGGGCTGGCGGAAGCAGAACTCGAGCTTCGAGGAGCTGGAGGAGGCGCTGCGCACCTGGACGGGCAGGCTCATGAGCTGGACGGTGGTGAAGCAGGGCAGAGTCACGCGCACGGGCAAGGCGATGTTCAACGTCAAGTTCAGCCGCGAGGAGGACCGCAACAAGATTTTCGCCTTGAGGAAGGAGATCGCGGAGGAGGGGATGCTGTCGATCGGCGAGGCGCTCACCTATGTCGAGAGAAAGGAGCGCTGGAAGATGCTCATGATGGTCGAGAGCCTCAAGTGGACCAGGGAGGTCGAGTTCGAGAACAAGAAGATCTGCGTCGACGGAGAGTGGTGGAAGTACACCTTCGGCGAGGGCTGGAGGAAACTCTGTGAGAGGCGCTATTCGCCGTCGTTGAAAGACGCGCCTCGTGGTGATAATTGACACGTGACACGTGCGTCGTGAGAGGATGTTTGAGAGACTAAGTGCCGGGGCACTTGAGTTATGACGATATGGTTAATCGTGAAATTCACTTTAATAGGATGCACGCTCATTAGTTTGCTTTTTTTTTTAACTCAATGATTATGGAAAGTCTGCTTGTTTAAAATTTTTGTTTATACGAGGAGATTGTGAATTTATTTATTAGAATTAAAAGTTATGTCAATTAAGTACTTAATTGTCGTTGGATTGATGATTATTTTTCATATATGAATCAGTAAGAGTTTACGTTATATACTACCGTATGAATGAATTGTTCTGTTGTTCATACTAATTATATAGTTGATCAAATTCGAGATAATTAGTCTCTGGAATGTACGTGGCTTAAAGGAAATTGTAATCGTTTTGTAATTAAAATGATATTAGCAAACATTGTATAAAATAATACATTTAAGTTTTTTTTAATAAAAATTTAATTGTTCAGGGAAATGCTTACTATTATTATTTATTTAAATATCTACCAAAATCATCTACTCGCTTATAATTTATGTTGACTGCGTTTTGTGAAATTGAAAATACATATAATTAAATTTGAAAAGTTAAATATTAATATACTTATACAGTTTAAAAAATTAATTATATAATATTTATGTGAAAAACTCAAACGTGATGTCGCTCTCTTAATATTGACATATAGATATATTCTTTCTGCATTTTCATACTCAACTATAATGATGTAAGTATTTATTCAACATAAAATGGTTATACATACACCTGTAACACAAACATACATTTGATATGCTATCACATGTTTGCAATAATAATATCTTACTCTCGGTCTGCACTTACGTTATCTTCGTAGAATTTTCATCCTAACACAACTAATATATACCTATACATTTGCCGGGCGACGAAAAAAAAAATCATCATCGATGACAAATCTGTCGCGACTAATTTCTCCTCCAATCCCCACTGACTCTCCGCCAACTAATTACCGAATAATATTTCGAGTCTCCGCGTGTAGCGCGCTCCTACTTGGCAATTAGAATTTTTTCCCGCCACCGTCGTCGTCGTCGTCGTCGGCCCGCGCGCGACGCGGTCCATAAATCTCAATTAACTCGCGAGCTGCACACGCCGGTTTCCCGATACATAAAGCCCAGTTCTGCACGCGCCACTAATGATCCATCCGTCCGCGAAAATTCGCAAAAAAAAAGCCGTGAGGCCTGTATGGTGCACCGCGCCCGATTGCTCGAAGGGACGGCGTGAAAGGCGCTGTTGGGTACTTACGTGGGCGTGTGCGTTGAAAGAGAGAGAGAGAGAGGGACTGGAAAATCTCGACCTCGTTTCCGCCGGTAGATTTATTCGATTGTAATTCGATTACGCGGAATCGCGCGCCGGCTAAGTGTGCTCACCGCGCGAGCGCGAGAGGCGATAATGTTATTGAGGTGAGCGATTGGCGAGCGAGCGCCGCACCGATTTATGTAATGTAATGGGGAGTCGCACGCGCGCAGCGTAATCTCTTGAAATTTTGAGCTTTCACACCATTACGCGCCCGGAGAGTTTGTTTTTGTTTTGCCCGTGCGCGCTGGCGCGCTCGAGGAGTGTAAGTATAAAGAAGGTATAATGGCTTGTACGAAATTAGCCAGAATATGTGAGAATGGAACATTTATATACGAGAGAGACTTGTCACTGTGAGCGGGGTTTGATATGTCTGCGAGAAAGGCGACAATCATTTTGAAAGTTGAATAACGCACGGTTTGGCTTTCTTCGTAGTTTATATTCGACAATATTCATTGTTATTTTTTTGTGAGTATACGTAATGCTCGAGACTTTTTTTGGCGCGGATAAGTCTGGAAATCTCGCATGAAATGAAAGCTCCCGCTTGTAGACTCCAAAAGAGGACATTTTAAAAATACCTTTAACGTTGTACTTTGACTCAAAAGTGAATTCTAAACGGATAGAAAGTTAAGGTAGACAAAGCAAAAAATCTATGCGTATATAATAGTCAGTGAATTTTTCAGTGAACTCATTTCAAAATGAATGGTTTGGCAAGTCGTACTCTTGAAAAGCAGAAAAAAAATCACTTTCGACTGTTAGGAAGTGGATACATGTATAAGCCTGTTTGAATATATTTGGAGTTTATGTGTCAATTATCTTGCTCAATAGTTAAAAGGCTTAATAAAATACCTTTTAACATTTTTAACAAAAAGAGTAACGTAATATACACGCATTTCCCTCTGTCTTGCCTTCACTTTATTTATTGTAACCGCAATTTTAAAACGAACGTAATCGTTTTCTGACTGAAGAAGTTTTATGCGGTTAATGTTTGAGAAAACATAGAATGAGATCTTTTTAAAATTGCAAAATTTTATATAAATTTTAAAAATAATTTAGTAACGATAATGTAGTCAATGATTCTAATGCATATTACTTTTTAAATTTTCCCAAAAAATTATTTCTTTTTTATGAGTTTATATTCACCATATAAGCCTATGGCTGATAAGACTTCTTTGATTGACCTTTTAGCGGTATGTTTTAACAATAAAAAAAAACATAGTGAAATATTATAAGAAATTTCAAGTCATATATCAAAAACTATCGCCCATCTCCAAATTACAAAAATATCTTCTCGACTGGGATAAATTGCAATATATATGCGCATAGTATAATATGGGAGCTGCGGGAGAGACAACCGACCGGTTCAAAATCACCGACAGGCGCGCACGCGCACTCGGCACAAGTGCGAGCGCACGTAAATCAGCGGGACTCCCGCGCGCAACAAAAACTTTATACACATGGACTTGCAAAGATTCTCAAGAGACGCGCTGGTAAGAAGGGTAATAATGGTGGTACTCTGATTTTGATGAGTACACCATCACTTACAAAAAGACATGAAGGTTTATTTCAATTAAGTTATAAGTATATTATTTATGATGTTATGGTATTAATTGGAAAAGCAAACAATAATGAATAAAGTAAAATTGAATATCAGTCATTTTTTATATAAAAATAAGGTTTTATAATTGAAAGTTTGAATACAAATGTAGGTGATTTAATCAAAACACGTGCACACAATAACTATATGTATTATAATTTATACAATTATAGCTTACATATTTGATAACAAACACAGTAGTACCAAACTGGACAAGTATAAGTAAGGCTATATATAATATGTTATTCATTAGATATATCAAAGAATTTTGGTATGACAAAAAAAGATAATAAAAATAAAACAATGGTTATAATTTAATGTTCAAAATGGTGTATAACGTATTATCCTTTATTATTTAAAAATCTATACTCTTATAGCATTATATTCTAGATCCGTATTACGTGTGCAATCGCGGGAACCGTCCGCATTCTCTCTCATTTCTGGACGAAAATAAAATAAAACATTGACAACAATAAAAGGAAAGACCGACGCATTTAATCGTGTCCGAGCCGTTTAATACACGTTATCTCGCGTAGCCGGAAATTTCGAAGGCGCGCTCGCTCGCACTTTAAATTGTCGCTGCACGAACGAAAGTTACACTCACACACACATTCGCGCAGCGCAAATGCTCAGGAGAGTATTGGGTTTCGGCATATTTTCGATCGAAAACAAGATAGTTGCTCAACGCGCTCACTCGCACCATTATTCGCGTTGCGTTTTTCACATTGTGCCCCTGCGCGCGCCTACATCTCTCGCGCGCTCCTTTTCCTTTTTCGACGCGAACTTTTCAAGCTCCAAGTCTCTCGTTATTGTTACGCGCACTGCCATTTCGGATGTTGTGTGTGTCCTTTTATATTGCGGGTGAGTTATGGGCGACGGGCGCGGGGAGAAGGATCGCGGCGCGAAGGAATTTAAATGAACGCTGTCAGTAATGGGTTTTCCGATTTTTGCGAATGAATTTACGGCCGCCCTCGAGGGCGCCATAACTCTGCGTGCGCGCGCTCGCTCGCGGTGTTTACCTCGTTTTCTGCGCGAGGTCGTGCGGCATATAGGTAGCGAATTTTTTCGTAATTATTAAGTGTGCCGGGCGATTTTGCGATTTGTTAAGTCGGAAAAATGACCTGATTAATATTTAACAGGGGGTGGTGCCGCTGGAAATTGGGCTCATTGAATTTTTACCGTTTGCGCTCGTGTGCCTTGAGCATTTCGTTTCTGGGGCTACGTATGCCGGCAAGTTGGCTGCCACTGGAAAATTGCCTCCATGCTGTGTGGAAACAGTGGAAACTATTTCTGACAGTTAACAAAGCTATTTTGCCAATTATTAAGTGATAACTTTAAAATTCTTTTCCCTTTACTGATCTCGCATTCTTCGACAGCTTTTTCACGCATTCATCGACTTCAATTAAGAAAATTGACCATAAATTTACTTGTCTTATGATTCGTTGTCGAAATACTTTTTGCTTTTTCTTAATTACTATTTATTAAATCGATTAAATGTTTTAATTTTGTTATCACAATGATTTGACGTTTCTATTGTAAATCCTAATTAAAAATATGAATCTATGCAAATTTTATCTTCAAAATAAAATAATTTTGTAAATTAAATTAAGTAAGCTGTTCTCAAATGTTCTTATGGAAAACTAATCTTTCTCAACCTAAGTAGTTTCCCATGAAACTACCAGCCGAGACTGAAATTCCAATATATGCACGTGGATTCCCAGTGCCGGATTCTCATTTCACGACCTTTTGACGTTCTCTCACACACAATCCTCAAAAAGGCCACATTTTCGCGATCGCTATCGCTATCAAGATACACACAACCACGACGTTATATTCCCCGACTTCCTCCAGCGTCAAACATATATACGATATCAGCCCTGCGTGCCAAGCTCTCGGCATCATCGCTCGGGTTTCATGCGGGGGCCACGTATACACATATATAACCATAGCCTTTTTCCTTCGCACCCGCGTCGAAATTTCCTCGTCCGATCGATCAGCCGGCGATCGGCCGCGCGCGGTCAAACAGCAGAGCCGTGGAAAAAGCCGCGGTGTATCCGGCGGCTGCTCCCGCGCACGGCAAGAAACGTCGTTTCCGCGCCGTTTCACATTCCGGAAGTGTGCCGCTCGCCCGCTATATAGCTGAGAACAAAGGATACGTATATATTCCCCGCGCGGTAGGTGAAATTCAAGAGCCGAAGGAGAGAAAACTCTCTCATTGTCGGCTGAACAAGTCCATTGTCTCGCCCTATCTCTCCCTCTCGCTCGCTCGTTCTCGTCCCCAACGGGGCGGCGCATATTAATTAGAATTAATTAGCGGGACAGGTGATTTCCCGGCGACAAAACTACCGAGTTCTCATATTTGATAGGAAACTGGAAATGTTTCGTTGGAGATGAAACTTTTTCTGCGAATCGCAGCTCGAGGGATGGAGGAAGTAGCGCGTCTTATGATGAACGGCCGATTTGCTTTTGATATACCTACTTAATTGGGTTCGCCTTGCGAGTCACCAATTTGGAGAAAAGATCCGCGTGTGAGATCGACGGCGTTATGTAATGGGATTCAATTACTTTGATCCGCAGCAGGAACAATGCTGGATACCTATAATAATGGACCATTATTTAGCTCAGCGTAAGTCACGTATGGGATGTGGACTCGACGTGTAGCACAGTTACATTAGTAATTTTATAAAAATGCCGCGCGTATAGATATATTTTATTGTTGTTCCCTCTCGTTTACATTGCGTTTCGCTTTTTCTTCCGCGGCATTGTGTACGAGGCTGTCTCGAGTGTTCCAATTTCATGATAATTCCGATTCTAAATCAGCAACTGACAAATCACTTGGGAGCCAATTTTCATGCAAATCCCTTGTTATTTCCATATTTCGCTCTGTTGCATTGTATGCAGGGCTTTCAACGTGGAAATTATTTCCACTTTACATTCAAAATCAGAATGTCCGAAAGATCTCACAATTACACGATTAAGACAACGGAATAGAAGGCTTGATCAAGAAAAATTATGGCAGTTATCCACTTAAGAAGGCTTTCATTAGAAATTACTGTGAAGTACATTGTTTTCGTGAAAGTAATTAAATGGTAATGAAATCATATTTCTTCAATTTTAAGTCAGAATAGAGTCTGAAAATGTATTATTATGTTAAAAGTAGAATTTCTAATGTATATGCAATTGCATACCGTTTGCAACACGGAAACTATTTTGAGAAATTTAATAGATAATTTAGTATTAACAACCCGTGTCGATTTTTCTTCTTGGTGGTTATAATATATATATTGGATTTCCTATATGTATAAATTTTGAAAATAATAAAAGAAATTTGAGCATGAAATTACTCTAGTGATAAAAGTAAAAAGTGTAAAAATAAGAATCATGACAAAATATTTTTCAAAAATGTAAATGATTTTCATCAAATATACGTCTTCCGTTTTCATTAACGCGTTCAGTTATAACTTTCGTGTAAGATTCTAATTGAAACTTTACGCTCTTAGCTGCTTTAGCATATGCAGCTGTTATGCCTCGCTGTGATCGTAAATCTCACAGTAGTTTTCAAACGAGCATATTCCACCTGCGCCTGAATTTTCATTTTACTGAAATGATTCTTGCAAATTAAGCGATGGTACGAGTCCTTTGGCATTCGTTTGATATCATTCGAAAGTATATACTAGCACTTCGGCATATTAAGTTCAAAGTTGTAAGTATAATATTTGCAAGTAAAATTACATTTTATAGCTTTATTCGAACTTGTTTTTGCGCAACCCACTCGAATAATTTCACCTGAAATGGGCACACTTCTTATGCAGATATCAAAGACGTCGAGGTATAAATTACTTCTTAGTACTTTAATTTTTGTCTGAATTTTAGAAAAATCACACTAACAACTTTGCTGTGTGAATTTCCATTCAAAAGTTTTATACAATATATAGTAATCCTACTAGGTATAATTAAAAATTTCACATGCTTTTAATCTAGGCACTATGACGGCAATGCCGTTGCAAATGCCACGTGGCTAGTCGACATTGCGACAATGCCAAAATTCTCATAGTCCCGTGCGCACGGAAACAACAAATGTGCAACAGCACTGGTGAACAACAAAAAATGAACAAAGGACTCATCTCGAAAGTAGGCCCCAGATTTTCGCTAAGCTAAGGAATGTTCTCCACTGTAGATCGTTAAAGATGAGGCAGCACGTCGATCTTCTCTATAGCAGCTGCCGCGAACCGTTTTTCCCGACTCAACTCACCGAAACCGTCTCGACATCCCTCTAATTTACGATCGCGCTGCTATACTTACAAACAGAAAAAAACTTTAGCCAAGCATCCCGGGCGTTCCTCGTGATTTTTCGCGCTTGCTATAGCGCATCGATTGCTACTCCTCTACACAGACTTGCGTAACCGCGCACACGCGCAATGATTTACTCCCGGCATCGGGATGGCGCGGCGGCATCGCATGACGAGCAGCAATTAACGCTCCGGGACTTTTTCTTCCCCCCTCCATGTACACTCGGAGTTTTAGGCCCTCTTACGTACGCAGAAGCGCCGGATTAATCAGCCGTTCGCGCGCGCGCGCAAATTATTATTCGGGCTCCGCGAGAGCACGCGTTACGTATATCAGCGATTTCGCAAAGGGTGCGCACCGCTATGGGAACGGCCTCGAACGAACGAGCGTCTTCGGCTCTTCCGCACGCGCGCCTGCGCGGCAGGGAAAGGGAGTAAGAGGCTGATCCTTGCGGAGAGGCTCTAATTTTCTCGATGCGCGCGGGATCGGTTTCTTTTTTTCGGCTTTTAATTGCGAGCACTAAGTGTTGGGGCAACGGTTGCTCTATACGCGTTGCTTAATGAAATGCATGTGCGTGATGCGGGCTGGAATTATGGAGGGCGAAAATTGCGGCTGAAGGTGGGATATCTGGATGAAGATACATAGAGATTCAAAAGTTTTGAAATAGCTATACTTAAAATCTTCTGCTCTCAGTTTGAAAAATCCATTGCGATTTTTTTACAAATTTTATGTTCAATCTTTTTTATCTTTCATTTAATATCTTGCATCATTTAAATTATATGCTTCTTTTTACACTATATTTTAATACAAAATTACTCAATGTAGAAGGGATTGCTGAAATAAATTAATTTAATAGCGCATATAAGCATGACTTCATTATAAATTGTATAGAGTAAAGGCTCTCAATTTGGCCGACCAAAATTTAAATGACTATAAAAATTTAATAAAATATTATGTTAAGGTTACGTCATCAATCTCTATGGAAATGTTTAAAAATGATATGTTAAAGTTTCCAAGTGATTACGTAAATAATACAAAAAATATAAGCTAAAAACGAAAAAAGACAAATTTCACAATTTTGAAAAATGGGTTCCTAATATGAACGACTTTAAAAAAAATTGTAGAAAACGTTTTGAGAAACATACATACATTTCAGTATTCAAATATATTTATTTGTTTAAGAAAACAATACATCTTCTTCATGCTTTTTATACAAATATCACTATAAATGATTTTTCTACTGGAAATACTATCATAAATATATGTAAATTCATAAATAATGCTATTTTAGTAATAATAAAAATATGAAAAGATATCAAATTTACGCATTATCCATACTAAGGGGTTCATGGGTGGCCAATATTGGGAACTTTTGAGTTTTAAAGTATTTTTTATCATATAATAAATTAAAATATATTTTAATCAAAACAAATGGATACAAAATGTTTTGTATTGTTAACAGAATAATATACTTATGTAGATAATAATAGCCGATATCATTCACCGTTAACAAACTGCGCTTATTCGATTTTGGCTGTTTCAAAACTTTTGAGTTGTTCGAAATAAATCTAAAATACATCCAATGGTCATAATGAATCTATTACGAAAGAATGGGTCGGGTAGGTTCCGAAATATCGCGAACATATTAGGCACTGGACCATATTCGGGGATCTTACCCTATTATTATACTCCAAGTTTATTATTTTGTTCTAATTAATGTCAAATCGCCTTACGTGCATTGGAACATACGAAATCCGCTTTAAATAACAAACGTACAATGTAATCAGTTCGTAGTACATATTTGTAAGCGAGTCAAAATGAAATACTACTTCTAATTAGAAAATAAACTTTCATCAGGAAAGTAGAGCACTCCGCATTGATTATGAGTGTTATGCAACAAAACATTGTCATCGATTCAACGAACAAAACTACATCACATAGGTTTAATTCATATCGGACCAATGCAGTTGACAAGTCTTGCACAACCGATCGACAAAATCGGATCGTTCGCTCCATAACCGCAACCTATCATCGCCGCCTTAAAGAAAGCTCGCGCCCGAAACTTATGTATTATATATCCCGCGTCTCTGAACGCAATATTATAACGACGCGATTAAATCGCCGCTGCCTCGCGAGCCAGACACAATGAGGCTCAACCAAGCACCGCGTGTAACAGTACAACGTCCGATCTATTAACTTTGAAAAAGAAAATAATGTGACTTACTGAAACAGTTATACGCGGAGCGACGACGTCTCGCCGGACGATGGCAACATTTAATTTATGCGCGCTCGCGGGGGCCGCTTACGCGTCAGGCCGGCGTGTAGCCGAATTAAGATGTAAATGAAGCCTCGTCGCGAACGTGCGCGCCGTAAATATTAAGACCGCGTGGCGCGCGACGAGGCATCGAAAGGTCTAAAACCGCGTGGCGGGCGCGATCGATTACGCGCATTATGCAACTCGTTAACGGCGTGCTGCATGTGTGATGTGTGCGGCGAAATTAGACAAAATGAAAGTGGAAATCCGAGACACCAGCGTCGTGACTTTGCGTCGCGCGTGCCGATTTGTTATAGCGCGGCGAGAGATATATATGCAGAAAAGGTTTCTGGAAGGTCGATGATTTATGGAAGTTCGCGCGGGGAAGACACGGTTGACAGTCGAGATAAGGTGCCGATTAATTTTTGCCAGGCTTATATATATAGATATAGGTACCTCTATTAGGTATAGGAAATAGAAACGATGGAATAGTAGATACGTTATCAATTGCAATTAGGAGAAGTTATGCAATTTTGCATCAGAGTCAGAAAATGATTTGTACGTGAGTGCGATCGCAAACTGCGACCTGTTAGGTCACAGTGTAGCTGCTGCACATCGTGACATCTTCGCTACGAGCCGTAGAACTTGATTAAAATGTTAGCATTTTGTGGGATTTCTTTTTTCATGAATAATTAATTATTAATTGAAAAATCCTGTTTTTTATTATACTGAATAATTGGTATATAGGAACTACGGGAATAATTTTCATAATTTTACTAAACTCATTATTTGTCCTTTTTGATAAAAAAAATAGCCTGTCTTATTCTTTCCGAAAAATCTCAAGTCCATAAGAAATATAATGTTGCAATAGTTCGAATAGATTCAAATTTGAAATTAATATGAAATGGAAATCGAATATATATTACAAAGTGAAGGAAAGTATTCAGAGAAATTAATTTCAAAATAATCATTAAAAATCGAAAGTGAAAAGAAAGTTTAGAACAGAAGAAATATATGTATAATAATTTTGAAGATTATTCAATAGTATTGTGTCCTACTTAATACTAATTTGTCAGAGAAAACCAGTATTTTGTAAGATTATTATGCGAAAAAAATTATGATTGCGGTAATAAAAAGCATAAAAATTTGTAGACATCCGAAGGTTAACATTTTTTATGATACATCTGTTGTTCTTTCTATCATTTAAAAACCTAGAATATATTATACAGTAGCTTTCAATAAACTGAAAATTGAGTAAAAAAAGATACAAGATTCATTAATTAAAGTAGCATACATTAGAATCGGGCAATTAGTCATCGAGAAAAGTAGAAACCCTCTATAAACGAAGAATAGAATCCATCAAAGCAGCCGATTCCCACAAAATCACAAAGCACACGTCGCAGCCAAAGAGAGTCGTCGCGGTCGCGATGTCACCGTCATTTTTAAAGCCTGAAATCCGCATGAGAGTGCGCGCACACACTACTCGCAGAGGCCATAAAGAGACGAAGGAGAAAGGAAGAAATTTAGAAAGAGAAAGGCGCACAGCTCGCGCACACTATCTGTATACATATATACGCGCGCGCGAGCGGCTAGATTCGATCATCCATTCAGGCAAAAGGTGACATCCCGCGACTATGTGCCGCGTATTGTCGTATTCTTACATACGCTACCATCCTAAGCGCCCGGTCATTTATGAGATCTCTATCGCGCCGTCCTTTCATGTCCCTTCTTCCACACAAACGCGCTGCGCGAATGCCCGTCGCCGGTAGATTTCACGTGGCCGATCCGCGTGCGAAAAAAACTTTCCCGAATACGCGGGCGGCGGTTATTTAAATTAAGCCGCCGCCACCCGTGCGCGCATATATATCAGCATTCGATACCCGTAGTCCTCGCGCTCGCCTTTTTTTGGCGAGTTTGGGATGTCTTTTTTTGTATTTATAGAATTCCCGAGGAGTAGGCTCACGGAGACGTCTGCCGCAAGAACGGTTCAAAGGCGAAAGGAGGTGTCGGGATACTTTGCGCAGGATTGCTGGATATTCTATAAAAATGTGATAAACATTATCCAGAAGAAGATTAAAGCTCGTTATGTATATATATTTTGAAATAATTAAGTGGTATAAGGAATAAATTAACGAATTGCGGTTGCTGGTTTTAATTGAACTAAGCGATAAGAAAGTGTATGCAAACTGAAAATTACTATATAAAATTCTCGGTAGACTTAAAATGCTTTTTGTCAATTAAAATTGAATATCACAATGAGGCTTTGCTTGGACTTATGAGTTTATCAATACAAGATTTGGATGTATATTCAAAGCCAACTATATAAGCACCAGACAATAAAGCTCTACAATCTAATGACCTTACAGATTGGACTACTCTTCTACAACTGCAAACATAGTCTCATAAACGCCGAAACAAATCTTTCTATGGACAACTACAAAGTAAACATCATCGCAGCACTTATAATGCTTCGGAAACAATGTCAGCGCGCGTCAAAAAAGGCAAGCACCGTGACGATGCGCCAGGCGGAGACGAAGTGAGTCATAGCGCGTCGAGAGGATCTACCTCCTACCGTAAGACGCGCGATTATGCATCAAGTATAGGCGAAGAGGCGCGTCTCTCCCCAACGACGTATACCTCACGCGGGCGTATACACGCGTATCCGCACCGGACACAGGATATATACACACTTATACAAGAGAAAGAGAGGGAAAAAGGAAAAAGTCCGAGTTTAGCCGAAGAATATAATGTGAGCGCACGCGGGAATAATTCACGCTAATGCCACGAGACGGCTGCTGTACTTCCTTCCCTTTGTCGGCGCGATTTCCATCACTTTTCCACACCGCAGTCGTCAGTCTTTCCGGTTTCTGTGACTCACACGGTGAGACGTTTTGAAAAGTACAATTATATGGTTGACGAGATGCTTAGGCAGATTATCGTGGCGATTAATTAATTGCGCGAATGAGCGTTTAATTGAGGGATGCGCTGGTTTGGGTGGGCTGATGATTTTTTTTTGTTTGTCAACGGATGTTTGCGAAAGAGTAATGTAATTTTATCGTTGATTGTCCTCATGAAGGAGGAACAAGAAGTTAATGAAATAGATGATGATTTTTAAAGGAAATATAACGTAGCTCTACGGCAGTGTACATAAAATTTAATGTTCCTAAATCTACGGATTACGATGTGAAATCATTTATATATTATGCTGATTCACAATTGTGCAATTTTGATATAACTTTACTTCTTACACAAGGGCAATTTACTTTAATATTTCTGCTATTGTTCTATTCATAATTTTATGAAAAAATTATGCATTCAAGTAAAAATAGTCGATGGGTCATTTAGGAAATACGTTATTAATATATAGTTGGCTCAAAGTAAAAATCGTGTCGTAACAGCGACGGCTTCAATTGTGGAATCCTAATCAATTTTTTTATGTTAATTCGAATTATATATCGAACTATTACGAAAGCTCGATTCGTGCCAGGCATATACAAATCTTCCAATGACAAATGTACGGCAGTAAAATTAATTATCGTCATTAATTAACGGAAGCCAGAAAATGCCCGTCGTTTATCAAGACGAAACTGATGCACGCAGCTGCAGGAAGAGCTTACGATTTCATAAAAATTACCCCGTCAAATTTCTCTAATGCGCTGTTAATCTTTATCATGCAGCAACAGGAATTCCAATAAATCACGCGCGGCTGATTCGACGTCGGGCCATAAATAAAAATGCCATATCCCATCTTTCCGCAACGATCGATTCATCCCATTGATATCACATCTTAAAATACGAGTGATTCTCTGGCGGCGTTGAGCAATAATAACCGAGGATAAACAATGAGCGCGCGCACGCCTATTGGCGAAAAATTTGCATCGTATATATGCACGTGTCGAAAAACAATTCCAGTAACGCGCCGCGCACCTCGGCTCTTCCGGCGACTGACTGATGATGCATATTAACGCACAGAAAACTGTACTTGCCGCGGCGGCGGCGGCGCGGCGGCGGCGGCGGCGGCTACAATTTCGTCATGCGCGATACTTACGCCTATCCGCGAGCTTTCACAATTAAAATCTCATTTATCGCGCGCGGGCTTTTCTAAATTTTAACTGTATTTATTTTAGAGAAAACACCTGGTCGATACACGTCGCGGATCGCGCAGTAATTGCGCCTGGAATTCATTCACTCGTTCAATTTCCTACGGAGAAATTAAGTATCCGGCAAGTTTTAAACGCATTTCGAGTCGTACGAGAATTAAGTTTACATGTGTTGCCGGAGTATTATCAAATTTATAAATAATTCAATTACGATATGGTGTTAGTTCATGAGGAAGTCGGTTTAGCTCCACGTGTGTTATTGCATTTCTATTATATGCTCCAAAATTACAAATAGACCACGATAATCTAGAATACACAAATGTATCTAAACTGCGTTATATTTGTCAAAAAAAAACCCCAATCTATGAAAGTTCCACAGATGATGTAGTTTTTGAAAAGGAAGAACAGAAAAAAATATTGTGCCAGAGAAATGATTGGCTACATGATTACAATATACATATTATGCTTTGTCAAAGTTGCTATATTATTATAATAAAACATCAAATTACTTATAAAAATTTAAACATTACAGAAAAAATGTCACATGTCATATCCTCCATAACATCACTACTCTCCTATGTCAATCATCACATAAATAATTTCCCCAGTTGTCCAAAGGTTTTATCCCGCGTGTATAGCTCCTAATTGAAAGTATACCCACTGCATCGAAAGCCATTATGCATCCCGCATTCGCGCCACGTGTGTGCACCGCCGCGCGCTCTCTCACACCTGTGTGCAGCTGTGCGACGGCTGCAGCATGCGAGCGCGCCGAGATTCGCATTCCTCGAGAGATGCTGTGCCGCGCGCAGCGGTATACTTATATCTTAAGATGCGAATTTACGCTCGGGCGGCGCGTAAATGCGGCCGTAAATTGTAAATCCAAGTGTATTGTAAGAGGTATTTTGGTGGGCTCATTAATGGGAGTGTCGCATTTTGTGCTATTCTGGAAATTTATTGGTTTACGAAATTTCCAGATTTCGTTCAATTTTCAATAACTAATTATTTTTGTGATAATTTTAAGCATACACGTAAAGAAGTTTTACAAAACTCTCCAATAATGTATTGAAATCCAACAAAGCCTCATCTTTAGCTGTATAAGTATACCTATAATATGTAGAAAATCCATTACACTCTCGTCCGTACAATGAACTATATCCAGCCCACTCAGTCAGGCAATTATTATCGTAGACGAAAATCTTTGCAGAACAGTGAACTTGAAGCCCATGAACTACCTTTGCGCTATAATACACGCGTACACACGCGCGACACACAATATCAGCCCAATCCCATTCTCACACGCGTAGAGGCGCGCGATTAATTCGCGATTCCGGCTGCGTCGCGTGCAGCATGCATGCTCATTCACGTCCACGCGCGCGGCGGCGCACACGCGGGGAAACACCTGAGGCGCAAGCGCTCGCGCGGCATGGAAACCCAGTTACTCCGCAGCTGCGGCGAGGACGTCCTCCCACGCGCTACACACTCCCGACGGATGTTAACATCGATTAGGCGCCTCCTCTCTCTGTCTCTCGCGCGCGCGCGCGCGCGCACACGTATGGCTAAGTACGTGTGCGCATTGTAAAACGCCCGCGAGAGAAGAAGGTGCACATGGGCTCGTGCGCGCGCGCTTTTCCTTCGGACGCCGGGAGGAGCCAAGGCCCCGCTTTTGTTTCGTCAGACATTTATGTGTATATATGTGCGAATGCGCAGTCGAACAATGCCACTGCTGGAGAAGCTGAGGATGCGGTGATGACGAATAATAGTTTTAGAGTACCCTGTTGATCAGTTGTTGAACACCAATCGATTGTTGATGTATGGTTGTTATTGTGGAAATAAATTTTAAGTACATATTTACAGAAAAAAAATATGAAAGTCTTTAAAAAGTACTGCATTTCATTAACCCACAAGTGAGGTTGTTGTATTCCAAGCTACGGACAACTTTTAGAAAATAACACATGCCGACAAATAGAAGTATCTTGTGCTGGGGTCGGAACCACTATACGTATTTTGGCATCATGAACACGAATTTAACGTTAGGATCAAAGGTCTTATTTTTGTGAAAAAAAATCTATTTTATCTATCTATTTTAATATCTATGGGACAACAATTTAGTTATATGTCTAGAGCGAAATTGGGGGAAGGTATATCTTCGATGGACCTCAAATTCGACAATTCTTTAGGGATGATATATCCATCACTACTATGGATGATATAGGCTGTCTGGTTAAACTTTAAAGATGTAGTAACAACATCTTTGGGCAACAGTAAATATGATAAACAACTACAAAAAGGTAGGGAATTTGATGAATTGGAAGTTGCATTTTCTTGATTCTTGGTTTGGTTCTTGATTCTTGATTGTTGGATTGAATCAAAAATAGAACAAATTAGGCACTCTGAGTGATCATGTCTTTAGTGAGCAATATCTGCATTTGCAATTTGTTACGGGTAAGGTATCGCAACTTTTTACAATATAAAGTAGCATACCTGGGCTGGAACCAGAGCCGTCGACTCGCGAGTCAGACACTACCGACTAGCCACGGTCGTCACCTCTCTGCTTTCTGCTAATTCGTAACAAATTATATAATTTTGGATTTTAAAACCTGTTCAAGTTCATTAACTTTACTTCTGGATCTCTATAGGGATACAACTATACCTGAAAGCAAATGGAGCAGAAGGTCGATGTTTCGTCCATTCGCTTTTTTAGGAGGAGAGGGGCGCGATGATTCAACGATTCACCTTTTTCCCAAGTCAACTAACTAAACTATATCGTTCGACTGTATCATTTCATAAATTCATGGCGTGGGAACTAAAAACACGCATATTACGCGTTTAGTTAACACACGTTATATGCCATTTCCATTTTCGTGTCTATACATTAATTATTGTATAACTTCATTCCAAACTTCAAAATTAAAAATAAAATCATTTTTCCGATTATAACAATTTACAACAATCAACACCTACTGCTTAACGTATCGAGATTTCTCAATAGAATGTTAATTAAAGTAATACTATAGTTTTAAGTGATTTGTATCGAACATCATTTTAATGAATATACAAATATACGACGCCAAACCAATTACGGACTTTTGAAAAAGTACTTATACAATGAAACTAATCGTCTCTGTTTCATTAAAAAACTTTTTTTTTTATTTATATTTCTTCTTATAGTTATAACGTGATTTGATTCTACAAATATGTTTCACGTATAAAAACAATTCCCCCCCTTTTGTTTTGGCCAGCATTTAAAAATATTGAGTAAAGTTTTCCACCCTCGTACACATCCGCACTGCAATTAGTGCATAAAACTCCAAAAAATCCAGATTACGAAAAGTACTGCAAAAGTCAGGGTTGAACAGAGTAAGAGGAAGAGAGGAAGGGGTCAAGAGTCGCACATAAGCCTTTCCTTTGATTGAGAAGAAATATCAGAAGTGTGTCTGGGAAGTAGCTGTATAAAAAGCTGTTCTTTACTTATATATTTTAGTCTTATTTTAATATATTTGGTTACCCTTAAAATCGAAAACTATCTGAATATTGTTTGGCTCTATGGAATAAATTTTCTTTACTAAAAACTAAATTTTGTTTAATAAAATATCAGTAAAGCTTCAACAGTTATGAAAGTAATTTTCCAAAATAAAACAGCAAAAGATAAATAACTCCAAACCATTAAATTAACTAAAAAAGATCAAATTTCACTTTCCTTATCAATTTAATCATTGTTACAGAAATTTCTTCTTCATACAGAAGCATTTTATAAAGTTACGTTCAATAGTCAAACATATCCTTGTAAGATAAATGAATCGGTAAGATGGATCTATAATTCAAATAAACTTTCGTTTACATCATTAGTAGACTATAGTAAAATTTTATGAGGACAAAAACTATTGAATGGCAAGGCTAATTAGAAAGAAAGAAAAACTTAATACGTTTTGATGTATCGAATCAAGAGTCTATTAGTTTAATTTTATACATTGAGCGTTGAATGAGAAACTATATACGTATGAAAAATTACATATATTAATTGAAACTATTGATTTCAGGTATATTAAAAGTATGTTTATTTTCATTAAAATTGAATAAACCTAATTTTTTTCATACTCGATAATTAATTGAATCATAATATAATAAAAGGATTTCCACATAGTTTTTACTGTTAGTTGATTTTTCGAACTTTTTTTTGGCTTAAAAAGCATTCTAAGTTCGAAAAAATCGCATTAAATTTTATTGCCATTAAAAAAACTAACAGATGTTATAGCATCATAAAACTTCGACATCTGCAGTGTCGCTGTGGAGCTTTGTAAACACAATATCGTTAAGTGTTACTTAAAATAAAGAAGTTGTTCGAAAAGTTTGTCGATGACACTCACCCTGCAGCAAAAATCCATGCAGCGCGAGGTTCATGGCTACGGAATAGTGGAGTTCGTCGTCCTGTAACATAAAAATATTCCGTCATATAGTTCAAATCACTTTGTGCAAAAATATACAGGTATTGGGTAAAATTGTAAATCTTTTTTAATTACTATAGTCGTATTTTTACATAAGTCGGAAATCATTGTGCAATAAATTGAAAAAGTGTTTTCTATATAATGAGCGTATAGCTATATAATGTACGAAAATCGCCAGTTCATGTACTGAAACGGATATCTCAACGATATGACTTAATTTGTGTCCGTTTAATAAAACAAAAAATAGTAGACAGATCTTAACAAATAATTTATAAAGAACATATTTCATATTACTATTGTCTTACGACGATCGTGTAAGGCGTACCCCTTGGTTTACAACGTCGTGGACCCTGCGTTTATTTTTCAATTTTTTTAACGTAAAAATAGGAGAACGATTTTTTTCAACAAGTGAACGGGACAGTAGTACGTGAAAGGCCGGAGTTTGAGTAAATTACGAATCCATAAGTCGAAATTTATTAACGCATTGTGTTCGGCTTTTACAATGTCAATATTTAACCGTTGCATTTCCCGAGATTTACAGTAATGCGCAATCCAAAACAACTTTCTCTAACAATGCGGTTACAAAATTGACTCGACAGTTTTCGTGTTGTAGTTACGTATATCTATCAATACGCAGAAGCCGATTTATCGTTTGCAATTAAAGTTTTCACCTGCATTTTATACTATTTCAA
Organism: Torymus sinensis; assembly: GCA_030522985.1. Classification (NCBI taxonomy): domain Eukaryota; kingdom Metazoa; phylum Arthropoda; class Insecta; order Hymenoptera; family Torymidae; genus Torymus; species Torymus sinensis. The sequence continues at coordinate 16,804 of JAPYZP010000797.1, read as the reverse complement.
TCGTGATGTACATAAATATTTCTGCACCATATAACCTGAATCGCGATAATAATAGTAAAACAGTCAAACTCAAAATCTATTCAGAACATCATTCTGAAAATTTATACGCGTAACTTTTGCTGGAATTCGTTCTAATATCGATCCCTGTCATAATACATAATATAATTTTACAACTGTCAACTCTATCGAATCTACAAAAAAACTTAATAAAAAAGTGCTTAAAAAATCACAAAAAAAGTTTTTCCAATTATCCTAGTAATACATCCCACGCATCCCTAACCATCGGAACGATCTCGTCACGAAATTCCGGCAAATTATGAAACCCACACGCCCGCATGATCGGAAACGCACCGCGCATTTTTGTGCTCTCTTTTCGCTGTAACCGTAGCAGCGGAGCAGGAGCATAGCGACTGCATAGCAGCAGCAGCAGCAACAGCAGCGCGCACCGAAAGTATTTTCACCTTATGTAAACGCGCGCGCGCGAAGGCGCACGTTTTCATGTGCACAGCGCTGCAGAGTCGCTCGCGCAAGTGCTTTCCCCGCCGCGCGTATATAAGCGTATCGTCCGATCGAAATACATCGGGCCACGCCCGCTGAGCCGTCGCAGCTACCTATTGCCTCTGAATTTACATCCATCGCCGCGTATATACACGCTCATTAGAGGATAGCTCGCCGTAATTATCGCGCCGATTTCTCGCCGTCGCGGCCGCAGGTGTATAGATATGTATAATGTACTCGAGTCGCTGTAACGAAGTGGGTGTCGCAAAGATTGGGGCGGTGAATTTCGGCTGGTAGGAGGATTGATTTATTTGGAGAGTGGGATGTGGGGTTGCCGATCGTGATATTTGATAATTGCTGACGCAATTAAACGGCGATTTGCGTGCTCGTGTTTGCCGGGGTATACGCCGCGCCAATTTGCATAATTGAGAAAACAAACGACGTTTAGTCTGGTTGCTCGATTTCGAATACCGAAATTCCTGCGATAGTGCTTGCGCGTGTACCTCGCATAATTCCTGTACTTTATGTAGTGTTGAGGGTCAAGAATGTCACCAATCGAGTACTGTGTTAAATAATTTTCTATAGCTACATAAACAATTATTGTTGCAATGTATATTATATATATTTAAATTGTCCGGTGGTGGTAATATACTTTACATTTTATAATTTCAATTATCGATTTCGCGTATTAATGTATATGTGTAATTCTCCAGAAATAGACACAAAAAAGGTATCAAAGAAAAAAAAATTTTTATGGGGGTACACCTACCATACGGCATTTTTTCGGTTCCTTAGGTGTTCCAAAACATGAGAAAAATTGTGAACACTCTTTATCCGTTGCCAAACTTTTTTGCCGACTAAATAATATTTTATGCGATTCTTTCCATCCTCTTCAAAACCACAGCCATTTAGCCCAGAACCGATCGATTCAAATTTTCAATAAAGAAATAAAAAATAGAAAAAAAGAGCATCAATTTGCTTTTGTGAATGAGATAAAAAATGTTGGTTCCTTCAAATGTAATAACAGTTTAAAGTTTAGCGTCGAAATGGCATAAAAATACTTTTTGAAGGAACCAACATTTTTTATCGTTCAAAAAGCAACTTAAAGCTCTTTCTTTCTAGTTTTTATTTCTTTTTTGAAACTTTGAGTCGATCGGATCTGGGCTAAATGGCCAAGGTTTGAAGAGGAGGGAAAAAATCGCATAAAATATATTCAAGATGTCAAAAAAGTTTGGTAACGGGTAAAGTGTGTTCTCAATTTTTCTCATGTTTTGGAACACTTAAAGAACCGAAAAATACCATGTGGTAGGTGTGCCCCAAACAAAATATTTTTCTTTTTTGGATACCTTTTTTGTGTCTATTTCTGGAGAATTACACATATATAGCCGACTGAATGGAAAAGTATTATTTCTTCTTTTAGCGTGTACTTTATATACTTAATTTATGGGAACAATTTAAAACGGCGCCGCAAAATTTACGTGCATCCCGAAAGTAATTTGATATGTACACTTTGAAAAGTTCTTTCGCGAAAATATTTTTATTTTTCTCGTTATACATTTCGTGTGCGGTTACGTACTTTCATTACAAATTAATGTAATACCCGTAACATATTTCGTTAATTCCTGCATTTATTCTCATTTACTACCCAAAAATAACTGTTTTCCCAAGTTTTTTCGTATATATTAAAGAATATAAGTACTTAAAAATTATTTCCTAAAATTTATATGCACAAATCTACAATGGGAATTCTTTATTTTGATTACTGTTACGCAGTCGGAATATCATATTGAGTAATACATTTATTCAACTTAATTTAAAAAAAAATCCTTTCTCACAGCCGTGAGAATTTTTCTTAACCGGCTACACAAAACATTCATCACGAACTTTACCGACTTATTGTATTACTACTTATTTCCCGAACTTCCCATAGATACCTGTCCCAAAGATTCTTCGTAATCATATATGCTTGTCAAAAGCGCTAGCACCAAAGTAAACAGATGTTTTCACGCGCCTTCGGTCACGTATATACACCCGCGCGTGCAAACTAAATACCGTTGGATCTACAGATATATAGCGACACCGGCGAACGTTCGCCAAACAGCGAGAAAGCGCCGTGCGCGTGTGATTGCTGTCGTTAACATCCGCTCGCCCGATATCATCGCCGTCGATTCCGTTCGCTCGCTCTGGAAAGCGAAAGTCTCTCTCTCTCTCTCTCTCTCTCCTTCTCTCTGGCGCAAGCACTAGGTACAGGCGGGATATGATCCATTTTCCATTTGATGGGCGCGAGAATGCCACGGGGCCGCGGGACGATAATTTATACGACGAAAGCCGTGAATTATAGGCGTCGAGGTGTAATGTTTGTGTGCACTGGAGGCAACGCTCGATTGATATCTCGCTCTTCGCGCGTAATTATTGTTTTCGCCTGGGATATACGTGCATGGTTTTCCGGTAATACGTGGAAAATCGCGTAATTGGCGAGAAGAGGCACATGGGTGGTGATTCAGCGGTCGCGGCTACTTGCACGTTCTTTTGAATTTAAGTGGGAATGAAGGATGAAAAAAGATGTTAACGAAGCGATGAACTTTCCTTAGCATTGATATGAGATTAAGGTTCAACGTAGAGTTAGTGAGGTAGATGGATAAAGAAAATTTATGGATGTCAGAATTCTTTTGTGAATAAAAACATAATTATAAATCAGCCCAATGGAATCGCAAAAAACGCTGTTATCTTAAAGTAGAAAAAAGTAAATGTATTTACGCACGTTTTTTGCGATAGGAGATAGCAGTAGTGTTAAATTATGCGTTACTTATTGAAAATAGCTTATGCAGCTTACAAGAGAGTAAGTTTATTGTGCGAGGAAATTTTTTTTTAAAAGAACATGCAAAATTTATGATGCTATAAAAAAGTATTCATTTATTTTATTTCAGTTTTATCACATATCACAATAACATTCCCAAATAAACTCTAGCGTCACGTGAGTATCACTTTTTATAAGTATTTGCGTTGTCGAATTATAATGACGTGAGTGCTTAGTAAGGTCTACTGATGACTGTCCAAAAGCATTACTTTCTAACGGATGTTAATTCATCCTTTTTCTTTACAAAGGATTGCTATCATAGTAAAAAGAGTTCATTATGCAAAGAATAAGAAGAATTAGAGAAAACGGAAGGTGGCTTGAATAGTATATTACTTTCAGATGTACCTTTACAAAATATTTACATGATTTGACTTGTTAAAATACCATTAGTTTTTTTCGCTTTAACGCTTTTTTGTTTCATTCCCTTAAACATTTGCAAAAATTTATATAATTTATTGGTATTAAAAAACATAAACATTTTGTATAATGATTGCAAGAAGGATTTGTAGTTATAATAAAAAAAAATGAAAAACATATTTCAAAATTAACACGTGAATAATAGCAATATTAATACATTCTTCAGTATAGCATCATTGTTACTACTTAATTTCTCATAATTTTAATGCGCTAACAAAACGTGTTGAAATCGAGAAGTAGGTTAACTATTCATAAATTTCATTATCCTATCAAAAGCATAAACAATAATGTTCATTTTCTGTAGATTCATCCACTTGAAACCAGAGTATAAAGAGCATTATTTATTAAATTTTACACTCATATGAGTATTTTTCACGTTAAAATTTAGTAACCTTTCTACGAAAGTATGCTGAACGTAAAGTAAAATATAATTTTGGAGTTAATAGCAATTTTTTAAGAATAAAGTCTGGTTCTACAAATCTGTACCGATTTTTCTACAATAATATTACTCCTTTTACAATAAAATGCGGCTTTTCCCTCATCAACAAAACGTCTCACACACACAGAGTCCTCCTTAATTCCAGCTCGTTTCACCTCCGAGCTCGAACGACCTCAGCTGTTGCATCAAAGTACAAAAATCTCGTTATTCATGGCTCCCGCTACATATATACGTGCGGAGGCTGCAGCGAAACAGCTGAGCTCCCAAAAGAGAGCCCCCGCAGCACAAGCCCGCGCTCCGCTCGCACAAACGGAGGCGCAATTCAGGCAAAGATCGCGCGGCTGCGCATCATCCCGAACTTTCTAAACGATCGATCGTGTGAGTTTATTCCCTTTCGCAGCGCGCGCGCGCGCCGGCAACAGCAGCGGCACGACTCTCAGTGGAACGAACGAATTGGCCGATTCTTTCTCTGTCTCTCTCCGTCGAATTAAACGTTGCGCCGCGCGCGCCGCGCGAGAAATTATAGACGGCGGATTACGTCGCTTAGCTCGGCGCACGGGCCTATGTAAATAGGCCCGAGTTTCCGGCAGGCCCGTGACGCGATTAACCGGAAATCCTCTCTCTCTCTCTTTCCTCTCTCGCCGTTTGTATTTGTGGTACTGTGTGTGCACATTCGTGCGGGTCTGGTAGTCTGTACGAGTATCCCGAGAGAGACGTTAGGGTGAAGGAGATCTCGTTTCTTTGAGAGAAAGAGAGAGCGAGAGAGAGAGAGAGAGAGAGAGAGAGAGAGAGAGAGAGAGAGAATTGCCGCAGGAAAGGATTTTCCCGCGAAGTTTCTGAACTGCGAGGGATTTTTCCGGTGAGCTTTGACGGATGGCGACAGGAAGTTGGAAATGTGAGCTTAGTTCGAAAGGATCATTTTGTAAAGTAATGCTTTTTATATTAGTTGAATTTGGGGTTGTTAATTTATTTTTATATTCAAAATTATTCTAAAAATAGTATTAAGATATAGATAAATATAGATAAATAGTTTTTATTCCAATAAATAAATATATTTAAAAAAAATAAAATGGCATGTACCGCATTTTTTCCATATATTGTAGTGTCATTTCAACAATAAAAATAAATGTAAAAATATATATAAAGTATATTAAATTTTTGTTTGTAGAAAAACTATTTCCAAATACTTAAACCTAGCTCAATAATTACATAATAAATAATACAACTATGACCAACTAGCAAGATTCGTGGAAAATTCTAACTGAACTATTACTACTTAATCGGACCTTAAAATGCGATACATGAAAATACTCAATGGAAATAATATTATCAAACATTGAAAGTCTCTATTGCAACTGGTAGCAAATTCAGATGAACCTTTAAATATCTATCTAAAATATTATAGTAAGAAGAAAAAAAAATAAAAAATTTTCGTTCGTTGCACTTTATTCGTGCAATCTAATTTGAAGATCAAAATTGCCAACTATCTCTGTATCGTGCGCCGCGATGAGCTGCATCTCTACAATACCACTACCGCCGTATAATGCACTCGCTTCGTATAAAGGTTACTTGCCTCTATACGTACTCAGTGCCTTTTCACTCTCTCAAATGCACGTGCACCCAAAAGAAGAAAATCGTGCAGAAGAAATGTGCTGTCTAACCTACTTATAGTGGAGATAAAAAAGAAAGAAATAATGAAAAAAGATAAAAATAGACATGCAATATTTCTAAACATTTTGCAATGTGCAATTTATAAATCAAGAATAACTTTAATTTAATTTTATCAGTGGATTTAAATATATTATACAAAAGTTTTTAATATAATTTATACTGATTTTATATTGATTTAAGAACGACTTTAAAAAATTTCTATTAATTAAAACAAAGTAAATCGAATTTTAATACGTACCTATAACAAGATTAATTGAAACGATTTTGATCTTTTAAATTATTTAAAAAATTAGAACAATCTTTTGCAATGAGAAAAGAAAGGATTAACCTAATTTCTTCTGAGCTTAAAATGTAATTACAAATTAGCTTGGAAACTATTAACAAATGTTCTTTGTTTATTTCAATGCCCCTTTTATTTAGATTATAAAAGAATGCAGCATAAATCAATTATAAAAAAATTACCTTATGTAATAATCAGTGATTAAATCAAAATTAAATTAAATTTATAAATATAAATAGCTACAGAACATTTAAAACCCCTAAATGTAGTTTACACACGTTAGACTTCACATTCTTATATACTTTCCCTTTTACAGAACATTTTTGCCTACAGAACTTACAGTACTCAATATATACCTCGAAAACAAGTCAATCAACATAAAAACATACGCAGCCTTACAAACGTTCACGCAGGCACATAATTCAAAATTCAGGGTAATAAACATACCACGCTCACTTCATCCGCCGCCCTTAAAGAAAAACAATCCCAACGAGGAGGACTCTCCTCGCACAATCAGCCTCTAATGCCCGACGAGCCTCCTAAACGTCACCGCGGCGAGGATCGTTTCGTCGAAGATTGATAGCTACGCCCACGCGTATATAATACTTGCAGTTCGCGAAGGCACGCGCGCGTGGGAAACATACCGCACCGCATCACAGCTGATTCGGGGACAGCGCGCTGTGGGCATGAATCAGCGAGCGCTAGAGAGAAGAGTCTGCGGGCGAGGAATGGCACCTGGCTTTCGCTGTCAGTGATTGCGCGCGAGGGAGGAACGATTTATTGCGCTGCGAGGCGATCGTTCTTACGTTTTTCGCGAATTCTCGGAGGCCTTTTCGCGGGATTCGGACGCGAGGATGCGGAAGAGGCGCAGTTTTTGCCGTGCGCTAAGAGATTGATGCGAGCATCATTAAAAAGGAATCTCGTGATTTTAAACAATTTATTATTTTCTATAGCGTCGTTTCAAACAATTTTTTATTCCTCTTGGATTGCATTGGTTTATTTTTATAAAGTGTGTAAACAATATTTGATTATTATAACATTGCTCTATTGATAGCTGCATTATGTAAAGTATGCATGACTCTGTATATTCTTTATCTGTCCATTGAAACATGACCAGCTGTTCTTATTACCTCAGCTTTAAACTGTTCGTTGTATCTTGATACATGTGAAAGTATTGTCATTCTGAAAATGTTTCTACGTATATGTTTATATGTACTGAAAGTTCTTGTCAGCATCACTTATGATAGTAATTTATCGTTGATCACTGATTCCTGATCAACGATAATTTTAACATGTTTTAATTGGTTTTTTTTTGTGTGCTTGTAAAATTATCATAAGAGAATGAATTTCTAATTAAATTCTGTAGTTTATAAATGTTCTTTCATTTTAAGGTCATTAAAAATGTTTTGCAAATAAATAAGGTTTGTTTATACTAAAATGAAAAACATTAAGCTTAACTTAAAAAATTTGAGCGGTGTTTAAGAGTCTTGATCCATTTAAAACTCTGCTCCAAACTCTTCACTTAAATTCTGACTGCAGTAAATATGCTAGACTCTTATAAAATTGGGAACATTTTTATCGATTATTATTTTACTACTATTCAACGTATAAAGAATTATCATGAGAGTTTAAGTGACACCAATAATTATTATAAACAAAAATTCTATACAATACATGAAAATAATATAAAATAAATTTTATTTTCAATGATAATGATAAATCTGAAAATATTTTATAAATAACCACATTTGCAATTTGTTATCATTAATAATCATATGTAAGAATGCCAATTTAAAAGCCTTCTATTAAAAAAGCATACACTTCTGGCAAACAAAATCAACAAAATATATCCGCACCGATCCTCAAGCACCTCATTATTTCAGGCCGACAGCGCTACACAAGAGCCACTTGCGCTCGCGGGCGCAGCGGCGAGTATATGTATATACACACGCGAAACGACCGACATCTCGGACAGGATAATAAAAATTTCGCTGGCGCAACGAGCAAGACTCTCTGTACTGTACTCTGCTCCTCCTTGAAGAAAGCAGCGGCAGCAGCAAGGTGCAACGCGCGCGCGTGCCGGATCGCGCGAAACGAGGTCGCGAGATCCTTTGGGCTGGGCCGCTGCTGCGGCGGCGGCGGCGGCGGCGGCGGCAGCTAGGCAGTAGTAATTGAGCGGCGATTATGCCTGTCGCTTACATTGGAAAAAGCAATTATTTGCCGGGACACCGAAAAAGATGAGGCGGTAGTGCTGCTGTTGCTGCTGCTTTTTGTCTGCCTACGTGTGTGTCAAACATTGCGAAAGAGAGGGCTCGGGCGATTAATGAGGGATAATCGATGGGCGAGAATGCAGCAGTGCGGTTTTTCAATTTCGCGGCCGAATGGGGGTTGCGTAATTGGCCGGCGATGACTCGTTCGGTTGGTTTTGAACGAACGAGGTTTATGACTTTTTGTGCGCTCGGCTGGATTTTTTTTTATATAAAGTTCGCAATGTACGGCAAAAAATGTTTATGTGATGGAGAGGTGAGGCACGAGATTCAAGTAATATTATATTGTTATTGATGAATGGGAGGATGGAGTTTAAAGGCTTCTTGTGTGTTGTTCCTAATGAGTTTCGTTGTGCAATTCGGAATGAGGATGGGGATAAATAACATTACGTTTACGCTTCGTTAACATTAGATGCTGATTGTTTGTAGGTATACGTGTAATGTATATAAGGTATCTGAAAGGCATTAAGTTAAAATGAAATGATTACGTTATAATATTAAGACGCCACGCTTTTATTGTCTACGAAATCATTATTCATGAAGGAGCATTGGAAATCGACATATAATAAATTTGAAATTTTTCATAATATAGTTTTCTGCAAAATTTAATAAGGTCGGTAATGAGTAATCGGATTGCTAAATTTTAATTGACCGGAACCGTATAATAGTTGTAAGACGTTAAGTTTTAAATAAATAAACGGATTATAAAAATGAATACTTCGCATACTATATTGCTGCAATAATTTAAATACTATAATATTAAGTTCACGAAATAATTGCTCTGGAGCTCCGGATGCATATTTCGTAGAGAAAGTGCGGCGTATCGATTTCGTTGAACTTTGATGCACTTTTAAGTTCCAGATTTCAATGACCTTTTGATACAAGGAGGAGAAAGTTGAAAACAATAAATTGATTTACGGATAAGATAAACTATTTGAAAATGTTTGGATTATAATGTATTCAAGATCATCCATTTATCTATGAATAAATATGCAAAATACAGTTAATGAATTAAATAATGATAAGAAATTATTTATTTTGCTTTCCTTTTACGATATGAAATTAATTTTACAATAATAAATGAAGTATATCATTACATGAGTATTTTATAGATGATCATACAAAAAACCATAGTTAAGAAAAATTTTTTTGAAATTCGTATTTTTACTTTACTAAAAAATCGAAACGACTCTTCTTCCCCCCGATCTTTCACAAATCCATTTCAATCACATATCCCATTTTAAAGGGAACTCATTCCAACCGTTCTTCATACCGCAGTCATACATCAAAGCCATGACATTGCCGCGCAACCAGCACACTGCAAGCCCTAACTCATTCGTATCGTTGTTAAAATTCGCGGGGAGAAAATTTTTTTCCAAAAACGTAATGATTTACGGCGCCTCGTTCGTTCTCGTATACATGCATCCATACCCAAAAAAAAAGAAAAATATCGCCCGGCTTGAAGAATGCAGGGAGAGAGAAAGAGAGAGAGCACATCAGCGGGAGATGCGCGCTGGAATTCCCGAGTGTCGATGTACATATATTCCAGAGCATGCACGCGATTTACATGCAACTATACAAGAGCGAAAAATGAGGAGAGACGGTTCAAGGCCTCGGGCGGATATATATACGTGCACACCGATCGGCCTGTCGTGTTATATTGTTGTTCGACTCCCCGGCGCGTTCGCATACCGTTCGATTTTTCCGCTGAGGAATATAGAGATATATATGGGGGCAGGGTCGTCGTCGAAGATTAATCGAGGCGGACGTTTTATACGAATCGCCGTATTAATATGATGGCCAGCTGTGTGCACTTTCGTTTTTACGGCAATCGGCGTGTTTTTGTTGCGGCGATCCGGACGGGAGGAATAGGACTGAGCTGAAACCGGTTGACGCCCGATGAATTTACGATTACGACGAGTGCGAGGCGCGGACGGGATTTAGTCCTCTCAGCGCTAGTTACATTTACAACCTCGTAGCAGTCGAAGAAGTTTTAATGCGACGCGCCCAATGCGAGAGCCCGCAGCGGATGATTACGTTGTTCGCCGCGTTTTCGAGAAAAAAAAAGACGTAAACATTTGTTTCCAATCGTCATAAACTTGTATTTCACCGTAATGACGAATAGAGATCTGGTCACTTTCAAAATTGACATACATTTAAATGAATTCAACACAATAGCAATAAATACGCGCATTTGACTGGTATTTAAAACGAATGAAATAAACTTGAGAGCAATAAGGATTAAAGTATTATATGACACAATCGCTTAACAAAGAATGTGGTTTACGTTAAAATGAAAAATTGCAATTCTATAAGAGATATTGTTTTATATATAGGTTTAATGTAAAAGTGTGCACGTTAGTCCTTGGGAAAATATCGAAGCACGTATGAACAAATTTCTATTTTCCCACCTATTCACCGAGGCATTTTTATATTTTCACACAATTAATTTATTTTCGAAAGCATCCCGCCGACCCGAGATTGTGAGAAAATTGCCTGGATTGAGAAAATATCTGAAAAAAAATCATCAGTCCTTAATTTTTCGCGCTAATTATCAATACATTCAAGAGCTGCGGTGAAAAACAAAAAGCTTTAAAATGTGACAATAAAGCCACAGTAGTGATAAATAAATATTAGTTGCGACAATGTCTTGCTTTTCCCATTCTTGTTCTCACGAAACGCGGCCGATTGTTATACACGCGGCGCTTGTACACACAACTGCGGCAATCGGCAAGAATTTGCATTGCATTCAGCTATCCGCTAAAATTTATTACAATTAGCCTAAAAATCGCTCATTCCACGTATACGCAGTGAGTCATTGGCAATTTTCATTCCTTCACAATGAAAGCAGCACCCCGCGCTCGCGCGGAGAGCGTCGGTCAGCGCCTATATAGAGAGCAACTAGACCGTATCGCGATCTGCTCTCGCGCACGCGCGCCATTAACGGACTACCGAACGAAAGTGTTCCCTTGAAATATTTGTCTCTCGCGTTGCAGCAGCAGCGCAGCAGCCGCCACACATGCGCGCATTGTTATCTCGCGCTTATCTCTCGCGGGCGAGCGCGTAGGTAGGCTGGTAATCTGGTCTCAGCGGCCTGTAAGCCATAGACCAGTGCAGAAAAACAAAAGTGTCCGGTCGTCGTAGGCGGTTTTCTCTCCCGGATCCCGCACGGTCTGCCGCCGCGGCCGATCTGGTTATGTAAATCATTATGACGCGTAAGTGCTGGCTCGCGACAGGTCGGGGTTTCTTCCTCTTCTGTGTGTACATACACACTCGGCGAGAGTCTGAAACTGTAACGGTGACATAACGATGGCTGATAAAGCGCGCTGCGTCGGGCCGATGTTTATCGGAATTACAGGATCATTGGTTAGGACGCCTGGTGGGGAGAGAGAGCGAGGGGTTTTTTTCATTTGTTTTTCGGCGGGGAGCTAAGTGTTGCGCCTGGTTATGAAATATTACAAATATATATAGGTATCGAAATGCGAGCGCAACAGGCCAACTGGAGCGTGTGTGATTTGGATTTGCTCGATATATGCGCGCGGGGATGTAATTAGGTTTAGAGATTGATAAGGATATTATGTTATGTTGCGGGAATTGACGGATTATGAAATATTTCTGCCGGAGAAATTATGTAATTGGAGACTGATTCGGCGATTATTATCTGTGAAAACTAGCACGATGTTTGCTTTCCAAAAAAGGATAGCCCCGAATGGTTATATTGCCTTTCAAGTTATTAATCGAGATAATCACATGCGATAAGATACCTGAATCGGTATAGGATTCGAAGGAAGTTCTTTAGACAAAGTGAGATAATTTCTTATTAATGTGCATGTACGACGCAGCTCGAGCCGAAAGCAACCCAATTACGTTACGCTTGAAGTATTGCGAGACTTTTGTCTGAAACCATACGTTATTAAGAATGAATTCTACCGATCATAATTACAAAGGACAACAATGTTTCTTATATTATAAAAATGTAATCTACATGCAGCCAGTTTCATCCTACGACACATTTCACGCGCATTCCACAACCTCCGAGATCCTATCTCCGTCGCATATACGCACATTACATCCACGCACGATCTTAATTTCACAATGCGAAACGCCCTGCTCACCGCTCATAATCGCGCCAATTTGTATTCAAAATTATATCATCCATCTCAATTCGCTGCCACTTGGAGCGGCGGCTCGCGCTTTCCCATTACCGTTATTGATAACCCAATCAAGCATTACAAAACGCCGCATACACTCTGCGCCTATTATAACGATCGGCCGCGATTGTCCGCCCACGCGCGGCGCGCGCGCATTAGTCACTCGAGCGATCGCGAGACTCTCTCGCGGGAGTAAGTAAGTATCTCGGGGGAGAAAAGAGATTTCGATCGGATCCGGCGCGAGGATCGCTTATGAAACGCGTATCGTCACCCGACAGAGATTCCTCTGCATGACTTTCCACGCTGTGCGATCCCCGACGTGTAGTACATGCGCGATTCGAAGAAAGAAAGCCTTAGCTATCGGCCGCTGATCGGAATCGATTGATTCGCTGAACCGATCACTATGCCAGCCAGAGGTGTATAGGTATAGTACACGAGAGAAGCGAAAACTCCTTTACCGCTGGATTTCACGGTTATTGTGTCGACGCCCTGCTGTCAGCGTCGGATGTGAGGTTTGGTAAGTTCAAATGTGAGGTGAGACCGCGAAGAGAAAACCGACTGCTGAGAATATGCGGCGACTTCCTGATATGGGGTCGGAATGAAAGGTATTGCTGTCGACGTGCGGTATTTAATAATCAATTAAATCATACGCGTTATGTAAGTGCGCCGCGTGATTGCTATCGTTTTAATATACGTGAAATTTTACTGTCTCATTTATTATAATGTGTTGCTTACGTCTTATTTTAAATTTATTGCACAAATAACTTTCAACGATAATGCCGCGCATAAAAAGAATGCCCCACTGAGAAAGGCTGAGATACACTTGACTATTTTTAAAACTTGATCCGTTAAGTACAGTCGCATAAATAATAAAAGAGTTATTAAAATATAAATGAATAAACACACTTTACAATGAAAAATATTTCAACTGTCGTGAAAAGCGAGAGCAAAAGAAAAGTACTTGTCTAAAAAGCGACAGTTTCCACTAGAGATGCAAACCAGCCTGACCTACATACCTGTACAGCGCACCTCTGACTCTCCCGAAAAAGCGAAAACAGCGAGCAACAAAAGATGCATAACGGTGTCAATTCGAAACCTCGATTTTCTCACCGCACGCACGGCTATATCTTGCGCGACGCGTCCGCAGGCAGGAGAAAGGGCTTCCCTACTCGTGCTTTTTCGTTGGACAAAATCTATCACCACCACCATCACAGCTCCGCTGCTCAATGGAGCGGTACTGTGACAACTATCACGCCCGAGCTTCGTGACGCGGGGAGGCGAGAGAGAAAGAGAGAGAGAGAGAGAGCGACGATTTGTCAATGAAGTTGTCACCGCCTGCAGCGCGGCTGCGCAGGATTATTGCGCTCTCCCACCCTGGACTTTTGCGGTTAAGTTTCCATTGGTTTTTCCGCTGTGCCGTGTATATAGTCGTGTATTTTCGGACTCGGCGCATACATACCCACACCCGTAGGTGTACACCGGATTTTCGTAAGATCGGCTTATAGCCGCGAGATCGATTTGTTTAGCGGCCGCGCCGCGATAAAATATGCAGAGAGGCGAGTTTTTTTTCGCCCCGGCTGGTATAGGCCTGTTTTACTAGTTATATACGTACAGTGCGCGCACGCGGTGTGAGAACTCGACTGCAAAATTTACGCGCGCGCCCGGACTTTTTGCATGGAGCTGGAAATTAGCCGCGTGTATATATATGTGTGTGCGTGTGAGTGTGTGTTTGTCGTGCATTCCGGCACACGCGCGGCGAGAGTAGAGTGTTTCGCGCTACGTTAATTTTCCGGCGAAAATCCGCGGTTTCTATGAATAATTTTGAGAGTGCGTAAGCCTTTGGGGCAGACTTTTAGGATAAAGGCATGGTATTAAGGATCAGAGGTATTTCGAGAATGTTGGGCTTGTAGTGCAGCTGTTCGGGAGTAGCGCGCAGATTTTACGAGTATGTCTTTCTACAGTTTACGGTAAAGTTGCGAATTGCAAAACCCAACGTTTAAGCATATAAAATTATTCGCGTGATTTTTGGAATGAAGCTGTTGTTGAATCTTAATTTAATGATTTCAATATAATTATCGCGTAAAAAGGTACATGTATAAAGTACTTTAATAATTCTTATGAATATAATTTGAATAAATTATTGATGCCTGTACAGATGTGAATAATTTGGGTATTTATTAATAAACCAATTTTGATAGGATAAGTTGCACATATTTACTTCAAAATTGATGATCTGTCACACAGTAAACTGATTTTTTTCGATATTTACTTATATGCTAATATATTATAGCAATAAATTAGTTAATTATTCACTTATCTCTAATATTAAAAGACATTATAAATTAGGTATATCTCGGCTCGTCACTGACAATATTTTTAATCTTTAAAATAATTATATAATCGTTTTGAAATTTAAACTGTTATAATGGAGTTTTTTATTTATTTTGTCAGAAGTCGAACAGTCTACAGTTACTTTTGCGAAACCCTTCTTAATATCAGCTCATTTTCGAAAAGTCAGTCTTATGTAGATAATAATTGCCGTTCACAAAACAACAAAGTAAAATTTGACCTTAAAATTAATTTAATTTCACCTTCAAATCGAAATTCAAATTTTCTGAATAAATTTATGTGTTTTGTAACGTTCTATTTAGTTACATCTTCTGCATTACACCTATTATAAAAAAACTTAAAATTTAAATTTAAAATTCATTTAAATTAAAATCCCGTTTACTAATTATTGGATCGTTAATTATAAATATATACCGATATAGAAATACTGTAAAGTGTAAAAAAGTCAATTGAAGAAATTCTGACCTCGTTATGCTCGAAGAAAGTTGTGAAAAAGCGATCAGAGCTGATTAAATAACATTGCCGAGGTGTATATTCTTACCCAAAAGAGTATCAAGTCAACTGTAAACGTGCAATACGTCAGGCACTTGTAAAATCATGCGCAAATTCTAACTGGTCCGTAACGTTTTAATCTCATTCGCTTCGGAAAAGTGAACGAGCAATGCCCAACGCTCCGCCAGTTTCTGTATTCACCTAGAATAACTAAATCAACTTTTATATTTGTAATTTTTATTACATTTTTTTTCAAGATAATAAATTAGGTCAAATTTCCCACTTTTATACATTCTCATAGATTTCTAAATAAAACAGCTTACACTATTTGTAAAAAACTTGACATAAAATATTGTCAATCTAAATTTAAAAGTTATTTTGAAACATTAGCGTTGCAATGTAGAAACTTTTTCTTTTAATTTATTTTGTATACCATAAAATAAGCCCTGTAATGCAACTAAGAAAAATTAAACTGGTATAGTATGTTTTTAAAAATAATTTGCCAACTCGTGCAGCATTATATCAAATATTTGTAAAGGTATTCTCTTTCTTTATTTTTAGCTTTGATAATTCAATTTAATTCATGAACACTCCAGAGTATTTGAATAATTATTGAGCTAACTCTTCACATTTTCTCGTTCCACTCGGAATTTAATTATGAACGAAGTACTCAACGCACACACTCGCTCACCGCAAACCACAATTCATCGTCGCGTCGAGCCATCGCGCGTGCAATCTACATTCAATCAACGATATAAATAAAAGAAATTCCCAATCGAATCTTCCCCGCCGACTGCACTCGTGAAAGTTCACCGCGCATGCGCACGCGCGCGCGCGAAACGACATGCCGGTAGTGTGGCGCCGAGATTGCGAAAAATCACACACGTGCGACGCATCTTCGGATCGTTGAAGAGACCGATGAAAAGCGAAAGAAATTCGCGCGCGCATGTATGTGTGTGTGTGTGTGTGTGTGTGTGTGTGTGTGTGTGTGTGTGTGTGTGTGTGCGCGCGCGACAAAGGCATGTCGCCCTGCGGAATTCTACGGCTGCTTTCTCGATCGTGTCGACGACAGTTGACGTACGTAATAACGGCGCTTGCAACATGTGCAGACATCGATGGCTTGGTTCAATGATCGAGGCATCGTAGAGGATATAGGCATCAAGTATATACAGTTGTTAAATTTCGGATGGAAAAAGGTGTCAAAAAGTTTTAGCATTTATACAATATATAACCTGTGTCTTATTTACGAAATATTTATATTTAACGCACCCGCGTAAAAATTTCAACTATTTCCAATGTATTGCTAGGACCATGGACGAAATATGGCTTATAGGTGAGCCATTGTATTGACCATGTATGGGAGAAATATGGCCACTGTGCTCT
>JAPYZP010000796.1:0-20833 GCA_030522985.1 Torymus sinensis | reverse complement strand
AAACGGAAAAAGAGAAATATCTCCGCAATCCCGCGCGCGCGCGCGAAGTCTTGACAAAGGACTCTAAACCAATTTGTCGCGCGAGAGCGAGCGTTCGCTCTCTCGGATGTTGAGCAACGCAAAGCGAGAGCGCGACCGACACAAAGTCAACGCGAACACACAAATGTACAAAAAAAAAAAATAAAAATAATAAATAATAAATAATGCTGACGGAGAAATCAATATATATATAATATATATATATAAATATAAAATGAAGCCGTCTAACGTCATAATAAACAAGCGAGTGAAATTAATAGGCTACTCGAAGAGGACGAAGAGAAAAAGTCGCGCGCGACGCCAAGCGTCCGCAAACCGATTCGCGACGAGATTCGATAAAAGTATACCACTTATTATGTACTTAACACGAAAACACCATAGGGACAAAAAAAAAAAATCTTTGACATCAATAGAGTTCTGGCAGCGTCTAACGCTGATATATACCGATAAGAAGTCTTGGAAAGAAAAAGCTTTGAAATATATATGATAATAAAAGCTGTGAAAAAAAAAATAACAAAATATCGTGCGATGGTGTCTATACATTGAATGTGGCTCTATGTACTTATGTAAAATAATCAAGTATAATAAACGGCGGATGCGTGCGTGCGCGCGCCGAGATTAACGAAGTATTATTATATATATGTGCGAATGATATATTATTGTTTCAAAGGAAAATATTATATACGTATACATGTACCCCTCGTTGCGACGATCCTGCGCGATGTCATTATAATTATACCTAATATATAATACTGTGTTAATTTTGGTTTTCAAGTGATATTTCGTTACTTCTATACTTATATACCAAGGAAAGAATGCTGTATACTGTTGGCCGTCATTTTAAATATTTAATGTGTGTTATAATTATAATATACGTTATTATATAGGAAGTGTTGATTATGCTAGAGATTATTAAAAAAAATATGTACCGTTGCACGCGTTAACATTTTTGATTATAAATATTATTTAAATAATATATATAAGTATAAGTATTTTATTGAATTAACATATATGTATCGTCGCGTAATACAGACATAACTTACTTCTTTAAAAGATTTATTGTTTATACTGTATATAATTATAATTTTGTTCTATTGAAAAAGAACTAGTATATCATTCACATAATTTGCTTCACATGTAGTCGCAGGCAATTGATAACAAATAATATATAAATAAGATACATTATTTGTATATAAATATGTGTAAATGTTTATATATAAATATAAATTATTGAGTGCATAAACCAATTACATTATGTATAATACACTCTGTACGTATTATACATAAATATATAGCTATATATATTATAGATTTTGTATATAACAAAATTTACTCTACACAGTTTTTGAAAATTTAGACAAACTGACTCAATAACTGCTTATAATAATAATGTATGATGAAAAATACATAAGAAATTCGTACATCAGTATGATAAAAATTTTCATAAAATTAGGTTCTGCAGTATATCCATACATAGACTGATATCAAAATATCCCGTTCGAAATCTGTTATACGACAGCTATAAAAACTCACGTTCAATTTTATATACACATATAATGTATATGCAGCTTCTTAAAGTATAAATATATATATATGAAAAAATGAGAAAATACATTTATTATATTCTATTTGAAATACGTAAATTTTGCAAACGCGTAAAATCGCAGGGATCGCACAACGAGAATTTAGAGATATGACATTAAATACGGAAGATACAGCGGCTTATTGTTTTTCCTATATCAATTGACGTAAGAGTGGGTGGGAGAGTTTTCACACATTTCAAATCGCCGGGATTCGCTGCTGCAGGTTCCCGGTCAAGAAAAAAAGTAGCCCGCAGGCCTAAATATGCTCTAATGGATTATTATTCTTAGCCGAATAGTAAAGAGAAAGAAAAAGGGGGAAAAATTACAAAAAAAAGAAAAATAATAAAACAGAGAAATAATCAGCCGTCGTCGAGGCACGTACATTCTTTCGATATTATTATATACGTTTGCGGTCCTGGCGAGCTTTTGGTGAACACAAATTAAATTATGCAAAATGATAATAAGTAAAAGTAAACGATATACATATGTTATGTTAACTTTTAAGAAAACCAAAAGGTACTAAAAATGTGTGTATAAAAGAGAGAAAGAAAGCGAGAACGAAAGGGAGAGCTATAGTGCGTCATTGTTTCGTGAATGAAAAGCACGCCTCGTGAGTCTGGTGTACGTCTGTCAATATTCGCAGAAAAATGTTTTGGCCAGTATGTATGTCTCGAAATTTAAATGAGACCTCATAAGATAAAACATTTTCCATCGCCTGATATTTTCGCTGATTTTAAATGTAATCCATCAAAGTTTCTTTATCAAATACAAATATTTTTTCTAGGTGGAGGCGTACTTTTCATTATAGTCTAAAAA
The DNA here is from genome assembly GCA_030522985.1 of Torymus sinensis. Lineage (NCBI taxonomy): Eukaryota > Metazoa > Arthropoda > Insecta > Hymenoptera > Torymidae > Torymus > Torymus sinensis. The sequence continues at coordinate 18,395 of JAPYZP010000796.1, read as the reverse complement.
AAAATTAACTGTAATGTTTTTGTTTTTCTAAAACCGAAAGAAACATTTAATCATTTAAAATATAAGAAAAAATTAATGCTTGATATGTTGGAATGCACGAGTGTGAAAAACGACGTTGAGCTGCACGAAAGAGACAAATCCATTATCCAGAAATAAATAAAATGATGTAAGCCGATTATTTATAAATTAACTATTACTAATTGAATTTAAAATAAAAAGATAAACCAGTAGAGAACAAAGTATATACATCGTACAGAGTGATAAGAGATAAAAACGAAATTTATTGCTTGTATATAATATATCCAATAAAACTGATGTACCAAATAATACACCTGTTCATTATCTGCATATACTTATTAACTCAAACAAAAATAGCATATTAAAAAAAAACTTATTTTATATTAACTCACATTATAGATATTCAGATCTTTTTCGTAAACTCCCCAAACAAATTCTTATTGTTATGAGTAATATTTGTTATCAAGATCCATGGCATTTAAGTTTTAGTATTTGGTTTTTAATAATGGTTTAATTATGGTGATTTAATGATAATGCACAAACCTTCATAGTTTTTCTAATTTTATTTAATACACGTAATAAAAATAATAAACAACAAATAAAGTATAAAAAGATACACACAAGAATACAAAAATTTCGGAAAAATTTACGTATTTACATATTTACGTACATAAGATTTATCGTCTTACATTTTTATGAATTAAATAGAATTCATTCGTAATGAGATTACTCAAGGTAGTCCAAAAAAATGGACAAATTTTCATCCACATTAAAAGTAATTGGGAAAGTAAAATGCACATGGTACGTACATTATTTTTCAATATCTTTTAAACTTTATTTAAGTATACGCCAAATTAAACTAATACTTAAACCATATTTATTATTAATTTAATTATAGGATTAAAAAATAGACTAAAACTACTATTTCTGAGTATTTTTAAATATCATATGTCCGACATCAAGTGAGGACTACCTTAGTTATCTTTACATTTAAATTTTCAAAATTATAAATTATATTATCACTGACTGTATCACGAAATATACGGCAAAGGGAATTATTTTTGATCACATCACATGAATTTAATAAAAATAAAATAAATCGTAATGGAATTATTGTACTGTTTTATTATGCGTAAGCTATGCTAAATCTAGCAATCGTTGACTAAATTGTAGTTATAACATTTGAAAAAACAAATTTAACTATTGAATAATAAAACAGTATGAAAAATACGTTATTTATATATAATACGTAACGTATGAACACAATTTGTAATCAAAATAATATACAAAAATACCAATTATTTTCTTTTGAATTTTCAAATTCAAAATAAATAAAACTCTAATTCATTTCTGATATTTTTAGTGAGTCATTTCATAGTTAAACAATTACTGTTTGAACTATTTTGGACCGAAAAATATACTGCTTAAGGAGATTCAAGCGTTTGGTGCTATATCAAGTCGAGGGCCCGGAAGGGGGCTATTTTTTCGTTGCCAAATTATTTAATGTATTCTACATTAATTTATTCTTAATAACTTTTAAATGTTTAAGGAAAAAAGTATTTCATTAATAAGTGAAAATTTTGCTAATTTAACGACGCTCTTGTCTGTCCGCTCTCGGTGTGCACGCACAGAAGCATATTTACAACGATTATTGATAATATCTTTTTGTTTAATCGGTTACCTATAATTCTGATGGCGTATTTACATTCTCTATAAAAATATCTTTCATTTCATATATTGCATATCAATAAATATTTTTAAAAAATTCATACTAAGCCATAAACGGTATCTTTCCATAATGGTTATGTATTAAAAGCAACATTTTTTAAACTCAAATTTCCCGAAAATTTGATCGGTAACCTACAATTTTTTTAATAGATATTGAAATTGGAATACTTAAAGAACATTTTACTTAAGTTATCAGATGCATATATTATTTTAATAAAAACCGCTTGAGCCTCCTTAATTTGTAAAGCAGAATATCAAGAATTTACTTGTACGTCTAACAGCTATGATAAGAGAATAAAGTCTTTTTTTTATATCAATTACAGAATGTACAATTCAACAACACCTAATGGTCCAGGGAAAGGAGATCATTTTTGTGAGGTTCATTCGGTTTTCGATTTCGTTCGTTTAAGTCTTAAATGCTCCAGCTTGTGCAGCTTTAATGATAAAGGTTTTTACAGTTGCTTCATCTAATTTGGCAAAATTGGGAGTTTGAATCACTGCAGTCATGTGATTCAGAGCGAACTTGAAGCAAAAATCCTCTAACTCCTACAAACGTATTTAATAATCATTTGATTGTGAAATATTTATTGCAATTTTAATAAGTATATTTGAAAAAAAAATCTTACTTTGGCATTATATTCTATAGCAGTACTATAAAGGAATGCAACGTTTGAAACAGTAATTCCCTGTTTAATCATTTGTACGCAACGCCGTTTTAATTGCATCTCAAAGTAGGCATTTGCTAAGTCCAGAAGTTCTGTAAATATATTTATTATTATATAATCAAGCAACTTTTAAACTACAAGTGAAAACTGTATTACCTAGAGCGTTTTCTGGAGGTAAATCAACTTCATCAGTATATAAGTATTTTAAGAACGACTTGTATACATCATAAGAAAATTGATTATGTTCGATTACACTGTAAAATAAAGATTGAACAGGATTTTAATTAATAATCTTAGAATTAAAAAGTAAAAAAATAAAATAAGATTCAATTTTACTCTCGATTATTTTCTGCCCAGTGTTCTTGAAACATAGACTTGAAATACTGGCAACGAATTTTTAGTACAGCTTTATGTACATAAATTGGCTTTCCTTGAACTTGGATCGTTAAATCACTTGTAGACTAAAATGAAGAAAATTTGCTTAACATTATTCAAAACTTCTTAAGTTTATAAATTATTACTACATATTACTACAGTTTATAATTTAATTTTGATTATTTTGAAAAAAGTAAAATATAGTTCTGAAATAATTTCTAGTTTATATGTGAAAAGGTATATTAAACATACTTGATCATCAAAAGCATTACGCAAACTTTCAATAATGCTAACTTCTTCTTCAGCGTGTAAAATTAGTGGCTGGTGCATAACACTTGGAGTAGCATAACAAGCAAGAGCATCATGTATATGAGGTAATGGAGTAGCCATAGGAGTGGTCACACTTTGACCTCGACACTGACCCCACATATAAATTTTACCCCCTTGCCCCATAGCCACACTTATGTGATTATAATGTAATGCTGCAATATCTGATATTCTGCCCATTTCAGGAACATCCAACTATTTGGTAAAAAAATAAAATATATTTAATAAATAATTCAAGATGTTCTTTAGTTATTTAATATTTGCAAATTATTTTTCGTTACTAAAAATACAACGAAGTGAACTCACTTTGATTGGAATACAGGCATTAGCTTTATTTCCTATTCCAAGTTGGCCAAAGCCATTGCCTCCCCAAACATAAAGAACACCTTCATCACTTAATGCTAATGTATGCGTGTAACCACAAGCAACTTTTTCTAATTAATAAAATATGATATTAGTTTATTGCAACTATAAAATACTAAACTAACATAAAAGCAGATTATATAAAATTATACCTATAACAACTCCAGTCAATCCTGTAACTTTACAAGGACTCAATTGATTAACATAGCTGCCAATACCAAGCTGTCCAACACCATTGTAACCCCAACCATAAACTTCTCCAATATCTGTCACAGCCATACTGGAAGTTTGTCCACAAGATACAGATACAACGACCTTTCCCGCCAATGCTGAATTTACTTTGCGTGGTGCTCCTTGATTGGAAATAATCCCACTACTCACTTGGCCACAATTATTTTGGCCCCATGAATAGACCTATTTAAGATAATTTATTATGATTAATAAATTATGGTATTGTTATGTAAAGCTATTATTTATTTTTGTAGAATAGATGTTTTTTAAATTAGTTTTTATAGTTAAAAATATAATTTTATTAAAAACTTACCTCCCCATCTTGTGTGAGAGCAACTGAGTGATGACTGCCACAAGCAATTGCCGTTACAACTTTTTCATTGAGACTTAGACAAAGAGTAGGAGACAAACCTTGATTCGTGGAACCATTTCCTAATTCACAATATCCATTGTGACCCCAGGAATAAATCTGTAATCATAGTTTTGATTAAAAATAAAATATTTCACTTTAATGTGCTAGCAGATATTTGTTTGTATCTGCAAAAAAATTTTTACACAAGTTTTAAATATTTAGAATTTTAATCAATTTCGTGTTGTTAGCAAAAATGCATATATTGTTTTTTAAAAATACTTTAACAATTTTCATCAATACTATCAATTTAATTATTATGTATTGTAAATCTCAAAATTTTAGTTAATTTTTAAAAGAAACCAAAATTACAAAAAATCTATATATAATCTTATAATTTTGTGCTTTCAAGATAAATCAACAAACAAAATTCCAAGATGTCATGGTTCTTCTGGAGAATAATACTGTTTTATTTTTAGTACCTCTCCTTTGCTTGTAAGAGCAAGAACATGTGGTCCACTTCCATAAGAAAAAGTTTTCACTCCTTTGCCACAAAGACCTTCAATCTTTTTAGGATGGAGTGTACTATGTGTATCTCCTGTTCCAAGACATCCAGCTGTATTACTTCCTAATGCATAAACTTCATCATCCTTTGTTACAATTAAAGCTTCATTTCCTAGGTTGCCTGTTACACATTATAAAAAAAATATTGTATAAGTTAATATAATAAATAAATCATACTTTTATTATGGATAATATTTTCTTCTATCATAATCAAATAATCTGTATTATTAATATCTTGCTATTAAAAGATTACTTTTATCTTTGTTAACTTTAGAAAGATAAAGGAACAAAGGAAGCTTTATTCTATAAAATTCATATTTAAAAAGAGGGATTTCATATTAGTCATTACTATGTCATCTAAAAGTACTTAGCACATGTTGTTAAAGAATTAATTTGTCACTCTATATTGTTCTGACATATGGATAAAGAAAACAAAACAACGCACATGTGATGTTTATATAACTTATTATTTATGTGTTGAGATATCATTTTGAATTGCAATTCATTGAAAAACAGTAATCTTTTATGCTATCACAATAATTTGATAATCATTTCTATAGTATTCTAAGCAAATAATTATAAATATTTATTGACACTGCTCAAAAATTTTGATCAAATATTGATCATTTATTTCATAAATAATTTTATGAAAAAAAAATCAATTCAAAAGAATTTTTTACTTATTTGATCATGTACTTTGTAAACATAATACAGAATACTCGATTCCAACATTTTCTCCAAAATATTATATATTCAAACATTCATTTATTTTAATATTTTATAATGACATGGTGATCTTGATAAGAAACTTATACTGTATGTATGCAAAAATCAATTCACGAAATCAAATTTTTTGTCTAACTGATTACTGTAAATACATACGCCTATCCTCTTTATCTCGATCAGCTGCTAAAAAAAAACACAACTAGCTTTACTACTTCTTTCATACCAATCGCTATATCTAACATCAAGAACAGTAACATCAGCACAAAAATCATTACAGCAGCAAGAAATCGAAACCGCTTTCTCTTACCATAAACCACAGCCATGTGAATCTTGGAGATGAACTTGGGCTCCAGCAGACTGAATATCGGCCAGTTTTTCAAGTCAGCCCGCGACATTTTGGGATCAGCGTTTTCTTCCGTCTGCTTTATTCTCTTCTCGCTTCTGCTCCAAACCAGGGCGACGAGGTCGGCAGGCTTATCCTCGGGGCAGCAACGCCGGAGACGAAGGAGGCGATGCAGCAGCAGCCGCGTCAGATAACATAGCCCTGCCTCGGCGATCTCCAGCGACTAAATATGATCCTCTCGCCTCGACTGCAGCCTGACTCTTCCCGCTGTCACTCCTTTGTACGTTATTGCGTTCGTATGCGCCGGCCGCAAAGCGAGCACTGCACTCTTTGTTGGCCGATGGCGAGTCGACGCCGACGCTGACAGCCAGATGAAGAAGGGGAAAAGGAAAAATAAACGGAGAGTGCGATGACTCTGCGGTCGCTCCGACGAGCAACGACGTCGTCTGCGTATTTTTTCGTTCTTGAGGTTATGACCGAGCACCGGATGGCGGATTTCACGGCAGACGAAGAATTGAATGTCTTCAGCGCTCGCATGCGCGCGTTGTGAAAACGCTAATTATGCATAGCTCCGGACGGCCCATTATGACGACGTCGATGTAGAGTCGTCGTCTCGGGCTTCTTCACCGCGACTAACCTGACAGCTGATGGAAACAGCAAGCTGCGCGCGCGCGCGAGATAAAACGTCAAGTAGGTATACTACGCGCTTTCACTTGCATGAGTTGCAAGAGAAACAACATCTTACACTGACATATAGATAACGCAATTATCAAGCTCTGCGCTTAAACTCTGTATGCTTCAAGCTACTTTTTATACGAACACGATGTGTTTAGTTTCCGTTGCAATGACAGCTTTGCTATATCTATATATGTTGAATTTGAAAATTGGAATAAAAAATGTACAGTATACTTATCATCCGCGTAGATGCGATAGTAAATTGCAATTTTGCACTAATGTTTAACCTATATAGAAAAACGTCACACGAGGGTTTTACTCGCAGATTAGTCGAAGAAGAATTAAAATACTGAAACTGTATTTAAAAAAAACGTAGACAATCCATACGTATTTATACTTTTATATATAATTACTATATAAGTATACTATACTATCCCGAGTAGAAATTCATCCAGGCCTACCGTATAATTATGTAGGCCCTGTAAATTTCTAATCTAAATATTATATTATCTTGCGCTATGGCCTCTTACACTTTTTAAAATTGTTCCAATAGAATTAGACTATGTCATCTGTATCTATAATAGGTAGATAGGCACGCGAATAGCATTTGTACATTCAAGGAAATGTTTTATTATTTTTAAATATTAACACACAAAGCGTTTGTGATTTTGATCATCAAAATAATAATTCTATTCTCTGATTTCTATCTCCCGCGCAAACAAGCGCCATCTACGGTCCAAAAATCGAGCTTTTAGAGATTTTCGAGGTTTTCGAGATATTCGCGAAAAAACCAATATGGCGCCGACAATTTCGGAATGCATTTTTTACAGAGGGATCCTTATAATTAACTAAATAATAGAATATAAATAGAATTAAAAAATTATTGATTCGAGGTACTTTCTAAATTAGAAAAAAAAAAATAATTTATAAATTTTCCGAGTTATACAGATTTTAATGAGAAATAATTTTAATAAGAATAATACTTATTATTCTTAATATTATTCTTAATATTATTTGCCAGACAAGAAAATGATTTAATTAAAACTATGCTGAATCTGTAAATTGAAAATTCAAATTTCGCACGTTATAATAACCGTTATAGAGTGTTATATATATTTTCGCAATTTCGCAATTTCGTATCGACGATTAGCAGAATTTTCAAGATTATTCTACAATGATAGTTTAGAATTTAAAAGATGAATTTCAAAATTTATATTAATTAAAACAACCAATTAAATGACAAACACATTGGAACGTATTCCCATAAAATAATCCCAATGAAGATGATTTTAATAATAAAAATAATTAATTTTTCTCATTAGTAAGATAAATAATCTCCAGCTGTTCCGTAAATAAATAGTAAATAAATCCTAATTAACGAATTTACTATCACCCATTTTAATTATTTATTGGAAACTTATTGTACCTAGGGGTAATCATTGGATATTTTATGTTGAGGTTTAAATATCTAGAGGATTTGCATAACGTATTCGCGATCGTACATTTTATCACGCCATCTGTAAAATACCGTGCGGTGGGTATGAGAACTGAGGGAGATGGAATAGTTTTTATGGAAGTTATATGGGCCGACCGCACGGTATTTACAGATGGCGTGCGGCGCAACCGTTTGGCAGCACTTTGCGCCTGCGGGCTCTGCCTCGCCCTCGCCAGACAGTTGAGAGTTGAAGTTTGGACAGTTCAGGTCAGCTCCAGATGAATCACGACCCTACGTCAGTCGCTAGTTACGTTAATTGAATTATGGCTGATGCTATTTGTACAACAGAATATATAGTCCATTAATTCAGAGTGAATAAGTTCCCATACACCTCGGTGTGATGTTTGTTGTGTTCTTGTGTTTATACATATATCTGACTAGAGAAATTATATTCCGATATATATGTGTATAACTTTGTGTACGTAAATCTGTCGCACATGCGTTGAACTATAAGTATCTAGTCATGCTAACACTATTATTGTCAAAAAAAGTTCAAAGTAATATATTGTTTTTAATAAATCTTAAAATTGAAGTTAATTCCTTTGTGTTCGAGTTCTCATTTGAAATTTCTCGCAACTCCTTGGAACAACGAAATTCCACGTTCTTGTTGATCAACTCGGCGACCATTGCAGAAGCGGCTTTCTGTTCACAGAACTCGACTCGCGGCATAATCGATATATCTCGGTATCTCGAATGATTGTCGCGTCACCTCGAGTGAATAGTTCAACAATAGAACACAAAAACGAGCACCTGCGTTTGCTAACTACGCACTCTTTCATTCTGGTTTATTATAGTATTTCCCGCCTGAAATATTGTACTTACATATGCAATCGGAGTAGTCCGAGAAATTGTTATTACTCAAGGCATAATGAATATAGCTCAAACAATAAGTTCCCGAGAAAAAGGTTTTAGTAAGTACTAGCTATGAAATTTTACATTGTCAACACTCTTTACTTCTATAACATCTTTACTTTTTCTTATGCTGTAGTAATAAAAGTCGTACTAGTTGTACATCTGCTTTGCTGTATGTTACTGCAAATTGGCATATTTTTTATGAACAAAATATTTTTACTCTTACAGAATATGAACAAGGTTATGACATTGCTTTATTACGATTGAAATGTTATCATGAAGATGTTTATGAAGGAGTGGCAGCAAATGTTCATGCTTCAGATTATAATCCAAAGCCTCCGGTTTTTGCTTGTAAATTTTCATCTGCACCAGGATATGAGAATATAATAGCTCTTGCGAATGAAGATGGCAAAGTAGCTTTGCAAAATACAAGTCTTAAAAACGAAAGAGAAGGACCTCTAGAAGGAACACAGGTATAAAATAAATATTTAATTTTTGAAGTAATTCTTTGAGTGAATATTGATTTTTAATGAATTTTAATGACATAAATAAAGTTGTTTGTAGTTTAATAATGGCTTTAGTTGAATGCTTTCCATTTATAATAATACATAAGTATAACATTAACATGTTATTTTCTAAACAGTGGATACAAAATATATATTTAGCCACAATAAATATGACCTCTATTTTTCTTTCCTTTCTTTGTCTGTGTCAGTTTTTGTCTTCGTATTGTCTACTTTTACAAAATTTTGTTTGTGTTTTGATGTAAGTTTTCTTCTCCATTCAAATTCAGCATTGGAACCACCATTTCTATCTATTCTTCTCCATTCACCTCAGCTTTTCTTTCAATTTCTTCTCTTGGTCTCCTCAATCTTGCAGCCACTGAGCTTCTCATCTCTTCCTCTCTTATCCTTCTTTCTCTTTGCTTTTTCTCCCACCTTTCTTACCTCTCCTCTGGGATCAGGACTTAATCCACTATGTAGATTCCTTCTTTGTAAATAGCATTGTTCTTCTGCATTAAGAATTTCTTTAAAAATTCTTTTTCAAATATTAACCACATTATCCTCTTTGTCGCTCCCACTATATATGCTGTCGTGAACTTGATCTTTCCCTTGCCCAGTGAATTTTGTAACCATCTTTCTACTGAGATATCATTATTTTGGCCGCTATTGAATAATGATTGTTTTACTTTTATCCACTTGGTAACTTATTATTGCATTACTTTCTCTTCTCTCTTCCTACTCTCTTTCCAGTTCTACCACCGCACTTTCCAAAATTCTTATCTTTGTTTATATTTCAGGCTCATAATAATGCAATATTTGATATTGCTTGGATGCCAAAGGAATTAAAATTAATTACTGCATCAGGAGACCGTTCAGCCTGTTTGTGGGATATAAATAATTCTGACATTAAAGCATTACAAGTTTTTCATGGTCACACTAATTCAATCAAATGTGCTGTTTTTCGTGATCAGGATAAAGGTAAAGCAATAAATTTGTAAAGAAATATCGATTTATACTAGAAGATATACAAGGTGTTCAAAAAGTATCGGGATAGCATTTCAGTAAACGATTTTGGGAAAAAACATTAAATACAGAATTTGGAAGAGAGGAAATATAGGTACTCAGACAAGGTATCACCGTAAAGTACCAAAATGACTCCCTCCCAACTTCTGTATTTAATTTTTTTCCCAAAATGCTTTCATAAAAAATTACCTAATAGTTGTCCCGGTACTTTTTGATCACCCTGTACAGCATAGAATAATATATTTAATGAAAAAAGGTCGATTGAAAATCGACATACCTAAAAAGATGCTATTTCGAAAATATAATACAAGTTTTTTTTGTTACTGAAACAGTGTATTTAACGAAAATTTGCTATTATCTATCTTATAGCTAAGTATAATAAAATTGAACATTTATTTGCTTTTATTTTAGCTGTATTTGCAACTGGAGCTAGAGATGGAGCTGTTATGATTTGGGACATTCGAGCCAACCACAATGGACAGCCTAGACCTGATAACACTATTTTCAATGCCCATGAAATGAAAGTTCCACAAGTAGTTAAACAACGAAGAACGCCATCTCAAACATCAAAATCTCTTAAATGTCAAAGTGTTACAGCTCTTGCTTTCCAAGATGATTATACTTTACTGTCTTGTTCAGCAGGAGATGGGTAAGTGAATATTTAGATGCTACTGATTTTTTAATTAATTTTGTCTAAAAATTCTTAATATTGCAATTGAATTTCAGATTAATAAAAGTATGGGATCTTAGAAAAAATTATTCCATACACAAAAAAGAGCCTATAGCTAAACATGTTATGAATTATGGAGGAAAAAGTAATACTTATAATGGTTTTACATCATTACTGGTTAGCCCAGCAGGCATTACTTTGTATGCAAGCTGTGTAGACAAAAAAATTTATGCATATAATATATCATCTTACAACCCAAATCCAGGTATTTAAAAATCATTCAAGTTATAATCTCAACATTCAAATACTAAGCTTTTATTAAATCAATTTTTATGAACAGTTGCAGAGTATTATGGACATGGATCAGATGATAAAGTGTTATCATTCTTCGTTAAAGCATGTCTAAGTCCTGATGGCAAGTACCTTGTTAGTGGTTCTAACGATGAAACAGCTTATATTTGGCGAACAAATAGTCCTGGTACACCATTAATCAAACTTTCTGGACATAGAGATGAAGTAACTTGCATTGCTTGGTGTGGTGTTGGTGAATCAAAGGTAAAGTATAACAAAAAAATAAAACTAAACTATTTTTGAATTCCTTATTCTTGTCAAATAGGCACAACCACTTCTTAGTTTTTTAACTAATTTTTCATTAATTATATTTTTAATCATAGTTAAACATAAATATTAAAAATAATAATAATACTAAATAAAATATACTTGGAATTTATTTGATACCAGATTTTATATTTAAATATTTGTCAAAATTTAACACAACATACTTTATTTCAGATCGTTACATGTTCAGATGATTGTTATCATAGAATATGGAAAATTAGGCCAGAAACAGATGATGACGATGAAAATTTGAACGTTTTTGGATACGCAGAACGCTATCAACCTCTAGTAAATGTATCACCGAGTAAGTGTAATAAAAGTAGCATACTATTAACTGTTTGATCTCAATAATATATTTAACGATAGAAAATTACGCATGATATTCAAATTTTCTTTTATGAAAAACGTTTTATTGTATTTTCCAGGCTGCCTGTCAGTATCAAGTACACCGCGATCAATGTCAACAGACTCGTTCCTTAGCAGCAACAGCACATCTAAAAGGCCTTATTCACAAATATCTAATACCGATCTTCAATCAGCAGAGAAACTTAAATCCATTCTCTCCCCAATTCAAGAAACTCTTGAATCATCCCCTAAACGTCTATGTCTCGAGAACCACTCTATTATCCATCCCTCTCCCAGACGATCAAGTCTAGACAGCCGTGCTGCAAGAAAGTTACACTTCGGCGTCAGCAGTCATCAAGAGAAGCCAATAGCAGTGATAGAAAGTAGTCCGGGTAAAAGCAGCGACTGCGATTCCAACGACACGGTGCCGAGCTGCTCAAGCGAGCGCATTCCACCGACGGGTGTGTTCTCGCCAACTTCCGGATTACCGAACTTCGTCATTGACGGAACAGCGCCTCATCTTGCCAACTCGCCCCAAAAATTAAAGGAGAACGTAGACTGGCTTACGAAAATACGGAAGCGAAAAACTGCTGAGTTGAAGATTATTAGCAAACCTACTGAAGATTCACCGAGTCCGAAGAACCGTAGAACACCTACTAGTAGGGCAAAAAGATCGAGGTCTAGAGAAATGAGAAAAACGCCAAAGAGTTCGCCGTTTTTCGTGCCTACAATAACGAATTTCTATCACAACATTAATGTAGATAGTGCAAATGAATCATCTTGATTTAGTTTTTCATTTCCTTTTTTTTTCTTTTTTTTTTTTGTACTTGGATTGTAGGTGTAATTTCAGATGACACGGAAAATGCTTTTGCCGTTAAGAATCTGTCCCGATTTTATCATAAATTAGTTTTATTTAAATTTACGTAAAACTTAGTGAACATTATTTAATATTCGAAACTTGACAATGAAAAATAAATTTTTTATATACGTGTCCGTGAAATTCGTTTGCGAACGTAAAATACGATTTCACGTACCCTGTTCGTTACACATGCGTGTAATCGCATGTTTACGTCAGCAAATGTGCCCCGTAAAATCAAATTTTGCGAACACGTATATAAAAAAATAATGTTCGTCCCTGGGCCGTAAGATTTCACACCGTCGTATGATCGAGATACACTCAGACCCGCTTCGCCGATCCTCGTACGCTGTGATAGTTTTTCGGTCGGTGAAATCGCATTTTACGGCCTTGTGACGAAAAATACTATTATTAAAATAAAATCAAATTTTTCAAAAGTAGATTTAATGTAATCATTCAGAACATTTTTCAACGGTACAAAAAGATTTATAAAAGATGTTTGTTTTGCATAATGTCTATAAACTTTATAAACTAATAAAGTTTATGAACGTTGGATAAAAAAATTCATTATAAACATTTATTATGAATAGATAAATCGATATTAACTAAAATTTTATTTCTTTAGGGGATTTAAAATATTGCCACTTCTTGATTTCAACACAAAAATCTTATATAACGCGATAGAATTGTTTGAAAATATTTTTGGATATCGTTTTGTGTAAACAGACGCTCTGAAGATCGCATAGGCAAAAAGATGGTTACGAATAAATTTATTAAATAATACTCGCAATGAGAACTTCAGATAGCTGCAAAATATATATGTAATATATGACGTCAATTTCGCAGGATTTTACATCCCTTTAAGATTTAGAAACGAATAACGTGTATATACTTACGCTATTTATGTAGTACTTTTTCTAGGTAATACAAAGATTATCATGAAATGTGACGCGATAATAAGAAACAGTTTTAAAAAATGTGCTATAGTTAACTTGAAGTTTAAGCATTTACAACATATGTTTCCATAAAGCGTGTACTTGTATTATATTCATTGTAAAATATCATAACTCCCATAAAAATTCTCTATTTTGTAAGAAGTTAGTTTTAACCGTTTTTATAAAATACAGGACTGATACATAATAAGAATAAGAATATGGAATTTCTTAAACACCTTCTGTACTTTAGACAACGTTAAAAGAAATTAGTAGATTCCACAATAAAACTCATAGAAATTTTATGTGGATATAAATAAATTAAGTCAATTCTTATGTACATACACATATTTTTATTATACTCATAATAATCAAATTATTAAAATTTCAATGTATTTTCATATTATTGAGCAATAAACAGTATTGTATATATATATATATCAGTATATTTTTATTACCTGCATCTTTCTTCTTTTTATCAAATTAAAAAATGAATCTTAAAATTAAGAGACAAATCGGGAATAATAAAACAAACTTTTTGGTAGAAACGTTTATTACATCGAATCTCAGTGGTTACACGTACAGCATCATCAAACGTGAAGTGATTTTAGCAGTGTAATGTGACTTGTAAGGTGAAGCATAATAAATAAACTTTCTAACATGAATCAGAAAGTGAACGATTCGACGATTAAATGAATTTTCCATTGAAAGATTGTACTATCAATAATGTAAGTACGTACATTTTCGCACATGGTTACAGCTCGATTCAACCAGATGTTAAATTGACGATAGCATTATAAAAATTAAAAGATAAAATGCCTACTTTTAATGATTTGCGTACTAAACATACAAAAATGGTATTAGATTTTAGACAAAATATATGTACACTATCGAACATAAATTAACAAATACAACTACAATAAAACAATAACTTGAATAAATTACATAAGTTGTTAAATCACTATTTTCGTAGCTGCTATGTATGCCGCAATTGCATACGTAACGTAACTTAATGATTTAGAGATTACTGTTTTAATAAAACATGAAGTTTTTCTAAAATGTCATTATTTAACAAAAACTACGATTAAAGTACTTGATAATTCGTTTATGTTAGCTATACAATGATGATGCGTACCATACAATTAATAATACGGAATTAAAGTAATAAATAGTAGTTGAATCGATCTGGAGACATTCAGTTACACTCGACAAATTGCCGAATAGGTATTTTTTACAAGTAGAAAAAAGAAACGAAGCGTTGGCATATGGAATTCATCGATTACGATTTGTATGCAAAAAAGATGAACATATAAGTACATAAAAAATAAGACAGCTGCGGCAATGGTTTTTCAAAGCTGCTCAAGACATTGCTGCAACTATCAAAATATTTTCTCTAAAAATACAATTATAAATTAATAAGGCTAGTGTGTTATCATCTCGTTAAATAACTCTTCGCTTAAACCTATATATATCTTATACACATTGAAATGACGGACAAGACCTTACATACTAATGACTATTATGCGATGAAATCTCGCTTATTCTGTATAAAAAATAACATGAATAGTCTCAAAAAAGTCATCGTTGGCGACGACGCAAAAAATGGCTTCCAAACTTGCATTTTCCAAAGTTTTTCCAGATTTTTTTTTCTCTCATTCCACATCTTTTTCATAATTTTTTGATTACAAAGTTTCGTTTTTTGTTTTATCGAACGTATAATAAGTAGAGAGTCGCCAGTTTTATCCAGTAAACGAAAACAAACTCGTGCAGTTATTCTCCTGCCTATCGCTTTAAACTCGAAACAACAAGCATTCACAAGATATATCCATCTATATTTTATAAAGATCCGAATGAATCATACACTGACAGCTTCATTCGTCTTCGTTAAATTCTATATTTCCGTAAAATGAGCTTTAATACTTTATATAATAAATTTTCATTTCATTTCGTCTTTATCTTTAAGTATCTTATATTCTTAACAGCAAATATAATGCTTACTTTATATACTTTTGAATATAATATATATCATTATTTATATGTATTTTCGTATCATATATTGTAATAAAAACGTTTATTTATTCGGGATATGTTGAGTCTGTATCTCTGATATGCGAGAGAATAATAAGAGGAGCCTTTTTAGTGCTTTTCGCTGGCATATATCGATATTGTCGTTTTTGTTTACTGGATATTACTCAATAGTCGAATAAATAGCGCGTACATAAAAAACACGGTTCGCTTGTGGATCACAGAGTCCTTATAGCTTCAATCAGTTCAGTTCTCGTTCGTGCTAAGAAAAAAACGTCGCTTAGGATTCGCTAATTGTTCTTTTTTTTTTCTTTTAAGTAGTATCTATAAGAACACATTTTTTTCATTCATCTTACGGAATGCTTAGTTCTTATCGAAGAATCGTCAATTTTCGCAGCGAGTCACATATTTTGTTGTATAAATTGAAATACAAAGAGTGTAAATTGCTTAGGCAATATTTTTAAATTTATAGTATAAAATTTTGGCTGAAGTATTTATTGCAACTTTGAAAATTTATTACGCGGTAAGATTATATATTGGCGCCTCGTATAAAACGATGAATTCGTTGAAAAATGTTTCGAATTTCAACATAAAAACGCACTTTGGAAATTCGCATGGGAATGAATAATGGCTTTATTTCGAACGTTTTATAATGTTTTGGAAATTTCTTGATAGACCCTAAATTATATGAATCAAAATTGATCGATATAATTATTTATGGATACAATTTACATATGACTATACTTATCGTTAAAATTCTCATAATATTTCGCAAAAACAGTTTCAACAAATTTTAGTTTTGAACTTGGTACATACTCGTAGGGCGATCAGAATACAAATTTGTCAGTGCACTCCGTGAAAAAAATTATACGTTTACAATTATATATCTGTTGTATATACAATTATATATAGATTTTACTAAATTACTAAAATATAGATTATGTAAAATCAGAATATATAACCATATACGATATCTTGTATGAAAGATTATTCAAATAAATAATCCTTATACCACTGTTTAAAAAAACTTCCAAATAAATATTCAGTATGGTTATAATCTCAAAAAATACATGTGTGTCTTATAACTGTATTGGATCATACAATTACGCAATAATATTATAAGTTATGTATATAACTTGTATATAATTTTTTCCTCGGCTGAACAATAGAATTTTCTCAATAAACAAGAAACTCCAACTGTTTCAAGATTCATTTTTATATGAAACTTTTGAAAATGCATTCACCTGCTTAATCTGTTTTTTAAACTTATGGTTATTAAGGATTCATAAATATATTCAACCTTCAACTTTATAGTATAGCTTTAAGTCTTGTAACGCTTTTAATTTCAAAATACCGTTTAATTTACAAACGATTAAATGTTACCAGTGACAAAATGAGTAATTCGAATGACATGAGATTTTTAATATATCGAGAAAAATATTTGAAAATATTTGCATATTTGCCAAATTTGTCGAGAAAAACGTTGAATTATTTAATTTCAAACGATTTAGCAAATTGCACATTTGAACACGTGTGCGAAAAATCTGAAAAATTTGAAAAAAATCACCTCACGAGGCAATTAAATTTGACGAGTTTTCTCTAACCGTATATAGAGCACTCCATCGTGCGTCGTCAATCAGCTTGAAAGAAATTTCAAGCGCAGGATAAACACCCAATAGGAACCACTTGGCAATCGGGAGCTTCGAACCGAATGCATTTTCAAAACTTCCACGTGCGGGGCAGTATTAGCATGGCGCTCTTACGCTCTCACTTGCTCTCCCCTCTCCCTCTCTCCCTCTCTCTCTCTCTCTCTACGATTGCTCGTGATTGTTGATCTCCTTGTTGAGTAGTGTCTCGGTGTTAGCGTTGTTGGCCGACGAGGCGTGTATCTCCTGCTCCTTGAGCCGCTGGCGCTTGTTGCGGTTGCGCTTGTGCATACAGCAGAGGGCGATGAAGATGCAGCCGACGAAGGCGCCGATGCAGGACGCGATCCAGATCCAGGTGCTGCGCGCCTGGCGCGCCTCCGCCCGATCGCGCAGATTCATCACGCAGCCGCTGTACAGGCTCATCGTGCGATTCGTGAACTCGATCGTCTTGCAACGCTCGCGACGGCTCTCCGGACAGTCCAGCGGGGACTTTAGCTGAAAAAAAAGCAGAGAGGGTGGAAATTAGTTTCTTTTTTCGAGAGATATATGGCGGTGACTGGTGGGCTTTTTGATTGATGGCAGGCGGGAAATTGTCCGGAAGTTTTTTCCAGCCCGGCACGCTTCGTGCTCGGGCAAGTTTAGCAGCGGTCGGCAGAAGTTTTCGAAGAATATATGGGAGCCGCAGAAAAAATATTAAGTAATATTTTCGATGACTTATTGATATATTGTATTCAAGTTTATTCCAGATTTTTAATGTATTTGACAAAAATTAGCGAAATTTCATAACTTTTTTCAGACTTCATAATATAAAAAGTGTTTTTTTTTTCCTTATTTCCATCAATCATTGTTAAGTATCCTATTCTCAAATGAAACTGTAAGGATGAAATTAAGATCGTAATAAATTTGTTATTGTTTATCTTTATAATCATCGACCTGTACAAAACAATTTTATTTGACTTTTAAGATGGATGGAAAATTATTTATTTGGCTTTTAATAACTTCATTTGATAGCATAAAGAAGATTCATGAACTAATACGACTTGCGTTCGAAGATGTATATACAAAG
>JAPYZP010000795.1:0-21263 GCA_030522985.1 Torymus sinensis | reverse complement strand
CGCGCGTGCAACTGGCAATTGTCTGAGAGCATCGAAAGGAAATAGCAAAGGACGAAGCGAAAGAACTGACCGAGCAAATCGTTGCGCTCGGCTTCAATTGCGCGCGCGCGTTCTTGGGCGTCCATCAGTCTAATCTCGAGGCGCTCGCGCTCCTCCCTGGCCTCGCGGCTCTCGCGTCTCAGGGCCTCCGCGTCGCTGCGCAGCCGCGACACCTCGCACAGCTTGCTCTTGTAGTCGTCCTGCAGCCGGGCGTACTGCTCGCGCAGCTCGCACAGCTGCTGTGCCGCGCCGACGTTCATCTCCTATAATCACGATTATATACAAATTTTGTTACTGGATTACAGTTTTCAAAGGAATTTCTTCTCACCGATGCTTCGTCGTGTGGAAAACAAGAACCGTAGTCTTGATTCTGCAGAGAAATGAAATTTCAATTACAATTAAGGAAGCTTTTTTTTTAATGTATGTACACACCTTGTGTAGTATGTTGGACGAAGGTTTGGTCGCTTCCGGGCAACACGTAGCGCACGGACCGGCGCACTCGAGAAGCTTGCGCTGCTGCTCCAGCTGCTGTCTTTCTCTTTGGGTATTCAGAAGCTCGGCTTGCAGTGTGCGCACTTCAGTTTCAATGCACGCCAGCTGATCTGTCTGATTAAACGACGACTTGTCATTGAACTTTACTTTATTTCTACATATAATCATAACTATACTAATTCTGCTCGACATTAGAAAAAGAGAGGGAATTGAAGATTGGCGACGGTACCAAGTGCCTCGTATTGTTTCCGTAGGTGTTGAGCCGTTCCTCGATCTCCGCCGGACAGACAACAGGGGGCCTCGGAGCTTGTAAACACGGGGCCGGCGGCGGTGGAGACCTGCGGCAGTTGTACATCTCCGGACTTTTGCGAGGCGAGCAGTTGTCGGTGCCGCGGGACGCTCCCCCACCAAGACGCGGACTCGCGAAGGTGCGACCACAGAGATTTTGATTTTGAGGTTCTGATGATTATTTTCACGCGATGTATTATTATTGGACGGAATTTCTGAATTGTAGAACAGAAAAACTTACTCTGTTCGTTCTCGAACCTCTCCTTGCACTTGCACGACAGGTCGATCGGTTGCCTCTTCGGCGAACCACAAGTACTTGCCGTCGTGGTAACCGTGTCCGGCCTGGGGGTCGAGGACAACTGCGAGAAGCACCTCCGCTGCTGTTGCTGCTGTTGCTGTTGCTGCTGCTGGTCGAGACAG
This sequence comes from Torymus sinensis, assembly GCA_030522985.1. Lineage (NCBI taxonomy): Eukaryota > Metazoa > Arthropoda > Insecta > Hymenoptera > Torymidae > Torymus > Torymus sinensis. The sequence continues at coordinate 20,024 of JAPYZP010000795.1, read as the reverse complement.
ACGAGCTTGCGATTCAGCTCGCTGTTCTCCTTCACCACCATGCGCATTTCGGCCTGCAGGCCGCAGACCTTGCGCTGCAGCAACTCGACCGCATTGTCTTTCTCCAGCAGCTCCTTCTCGAGCTTGTATCTGCACCACGACGAATTCCGAAAAGTCAGAGGTTACATTTAACTGTCACTGGGATTTAACAGTATGAAGCTACTGAACAATGTCGCCGCGCTCGTTTGTCTCGCATGTCCCTTCTCTTTTTTTTTTTTGAAGACGAAAAGCTATAAGTGATATCGAACTGCAGCCCTAAGCCCTATATAATATAAGCGTCATTGCGTGTTTTTCTAGATTAGTAACTTATTACTCCAATTTCAAGCGTCGTATTTTCATTTTTTGAAAGAATATGCACAGAATAAATAAAGCTTTTGAAAATATTTTACCGACGATTTATTATATTTTAGAGCATTTTTTTCCATGTATTATTTAACAACATTAATTCAAAATTAAATAAAAAGAGTTTTACTAACATTAAATTTTTTAATTTTTTTTCTGAAAAAATGTTTATACACTTACTTTCCGCCTTCCAATTGTGCATTCTCTTTCGCCAATTTTTCTTGAAGCGTTAGCGATTCTGTAAGTTTGCCGGTCAATTTTTGCAAACACTTGTTCCCTCTACTTTGCGGTCTACTGTCAGCAACTACTAATTTCGGAAAATTGTCTTCCGTGTTACCACAAATAATGACTCTTGGCAATCTAAAAAATTATTAACTAATCAATATTAATCTGACTAACAAATTTTTAATATTTAAAAATAAGTTTATTGATTAAATTTATTTGCATAATATGCTTTGATTGTACTCACTTGTCTTCGGGATATTCAACTTGAGGAAAAGCGAATTTTTCGCAGACTCTAACGACGTCCTCAATTTTTGTACACGGTCCTTCGTCATCTTTGCCCGACGGGCCCTTAAAATACGGCAAAATATTATTAGTTTATCTTTATAATTTCCTTTTCTTGTCAGTCAAGATTACCTTGTTGTGAGGATACGGCAACATTTCAAACATTTTTGCAAAAGTTACACTAGACGGATCGATTAGCCCAATAGTTCGTTCCATTTTACGCGTGATATTATTTAATTCGTCAACTTTCTGCAGTAAAGTTGTTTGAATGTCTTTCAATTGAATTGTCTCTTCCACCGTAAGTTCTTCTTTCTTCAGAGTAAAAACATTCAGATCATTAATGCTTATATCGTAATGATTTATAATGACACATTTCGCTACTTCATAATAAATCTGTGCTAACCTCTTGAATATCCATCAAACACATTTTCAACTCTCGTATTTCCTCGCGAATGCAAGCACCTCTTTCTTGATCCTCACGAATTTGTTTCTGCGCACAAGATTCCGTAATAGGAATTGAGCTTATTACCGAGTCGCAGTGTTTACCAGCAGGAACGGCTACTCCTTAATTGTCAAGAGTCAAGAAGCATTAGTCTTCTTAATCACTGCATATTTTAGCAAATGTGCTATATTTGTGATTATTAAAGAATTTATTTTATATAATAAGTATAATCTGCCTGTAAAAAAATATTACATAATATTTAGAATCTGGTAATAAAACAAGCTTGTACCTTCACCGAGACCTGGCGGTAGTGGATAAGCAGGGGCGTAAATAGACATGTCGTCTTTTGCAGATTTTGTTACATCCAACTTCTCGCTCCTTATCGTGTCCTTGTCGCTCCTTATCGCGCTTTTGTCGCTCCTTATCGCGCTCTTCTCGCTCCTTATCGCGTCCTTCTCGCTCCTTATCGTGCTAATATCCTCGACTATTGTTACACTTTTTTCGTCACGTACTTTACTCGATTCCACATCATCGGGCTTATTCTCGGCGGTGGTCACGCTCTGCGCGTCTTGCGGAGCGACTGCTTCATCGGCGGGCACGGGGCTTTTCTGTTCATCTTCGGCCATTCTGTTGAAAAAATTGCGACGATTACTTTCTATCAATATCTTTATGAAAATCATCAGTTATGGCGACAAAAATAATTACTCTCTGGCGTCGTCCTCTTCAATTTTAGGCAAAGACGGTATAACTTCAAGCTTCTCTGTATCTCCTTTTCCCAATGTACCTTCTTCAATAGAGTTTCTTTCGGCTTTATCCTCGGCTGTCTAAAGTGAAGAAATAAGACATGGAAGAATTTGAGAAAGGGGTTTAGGTGTATGACAATCTTCAAAGAGGAAAAATTAAATTAGAAAAAGTATATGAAATACCGGCGAATACAGATCCTGCTCCGGGTTGTCAAGGTCCAGAAAGACAGGCTTTAGCTTTTCAATGAAATCCTCTGGTCTGCCAAAGTTGCACTTGGAGTAAAACACCTGGCTCTCTTCCGGATCGCTATTATCCCCTAGTGGCTTCTCCTCGAGCGGCGGGCAAGAAAAGGCAGCTACAACCTCGTGAAGTTGGAGCTTAAACTTGGTAAGGTCGAAGAGCGTATCTAACGACTTGAACGCTTCCCGTCGTCTGCTCGCAGCTGTTGCTGTCCCAGACAGCGAACTCTTGGACGGCGCACTTGAGATCCTCGCCTGTGTGCGCCGACGGCTTTTCGGCGAGGCGCACGAATTTCGCAATGAGACTCTCGAGCCCGACTCCTGCAGCGGTGGCGAACAGCTGACGCGCGACAGACTCTGCGTGTTGCGCAGAGGATGGCTCTGACTCAATGTAGTGTAACTCTTACGCTTCTGCACATTAAAATCCATTACGTTTAACAGTGTGGCAAAGTGTCGGATATTTTACCACGGATTATTACCTTCATGCTTTTACCTTCGAATTGACGACGCGGTCCTGGCTCGACAAATGTAATAAGCCTTATGCGCGCCCTTTCAAATTGCGCTCAGCAAATCTTATTTTCGAAGAATTTTCTTTTACTTGTGTTCTTACGTCACTGTTACTTGTTTATCCAAAAATATTAAAAGTTCTGAAAGATCTAAAAAAACATGATGTTAAGTGTCTATAGGCGGACGTGAGCGATCTGAAGGATTTTAACTTATTCCGCCGAATTATAACTATTCGATTGTTTCGTGATGGTATATACCTATATACACGCATCACGTCACATGACTATGAAATGCTAATTATTTTGAAATTGGAATTTGCTTGTATAATGTATCAATAATTTTATCATCTTGTATTACCTTTTCTGTCTATGTATTGTAATTTTATAACAATAATCTAGAGCAAAGCTTTTAATTTATTTCATATTTAAATGAAAGTTTTTGCACTAAGTATCTGAACGTCTCACTTTGTCCAGATATTATATAATATTTATCATTTTCGGTCATTTATCGCGATTTTCAAATGCATGTAACTTTGCACAGAACCGACCAATTATAACGATCTTTAGCTTAAATTAAAGCTCTTTTTTTCTACTTTAATCGCTTTTTCGTGAAATATCTTTTGCGACTTCAATAGTTTGTTATTGGTTAATCATCACTGACTACTTTTCGTCCATTTTTCAATGGAAAAATGATGTGCGCAAAAATGGATGTCACCCACTGGTTTTCGATTGTTCAACATTTTTTTCACATAATATGAGGTATAATGAGCCAGAATAACGTGTCCGACAGGTGTGTTCCTAATAGTATATTGTGTGCCAAGGGCGTAAAGTGGGTCTGTTTATAAAAAACCCACTTAGCCCTTGGTGCACACCATATTTTTTGTAACACAAGTATTCTTTTTCGCGTTTTTTTTTTTAAACGCGTTTTTTTTTTGACCTCTGCCCATAAGCTTTTCGCGAAAAGCTTATGGGCAGAGGTCAAAAAAGTATTTTTTTGCCCGCCGGTCTATAAACAATCACTTTAAGCTCACATAATAGGTCAAAAAAACGCGAAAAACGTGCTTGTGTGACAAAAAAAATTTGTTGACCCTTTTGGAGCCCGAAAAGGATAGAAAAATTGTGAATTTACTCATATATGGATTACTTTTACTTCGTTAATAATAAATTACTAAAAAGAAATTTTCGTGTGCGCTTCTGGAGGTCGTATACGAATGTACCGACGGTTATAATACGTGTACCATAACGTACTCCGGTATTCGCAAAAATCGCAATTCGCAAGCACTTACTCGTCAGAGCCTCAATGGGATTGGCGGAGAGGAGAAACTAGAGAGGGAGCGGCGCCACTGGCCAGATCCCGGATTTCGGAGTAAATAGAGTATTCATAGGGGTAAAACTAGTGTCAAGAAGAATCTTACATTTCCATAGTTGAAAACGTACGAAAGCTGATAGCATGCACTGTTGGAAATTTTATCTTATTGCATATAAACTTCTTTAGCGAAGGATGATGGATATAATCTATCCAGAAAAGCACATAAATATACATTAATTGAAGGCTATAGCTACCACAAAATACGTGTATTGCACCTATAACCGGCAATTCTTTTGTTAATCGAAGCGCATTCACAGAGATTAAATTACACGCTTCTTAACGCTGTCTTCAAATCATTAGCAGTCGCGTTTATCTCATATCTTTACGCATTGTCGGTGCGCTATTACGTCCAACGTAAACATTTTCCTCTATACCTACATCGTACTTAGGAGAGAAAAAAGTAAAGCACTCTTTGCATCGATTAAAGACAGAGCCGCGAGAAATTGTCGATTCCATCTCACCTCGCCGGCAGGCGCATAAATTAGAGCCACTATGAGCGTTGTGCTTTCATATTTTGAAACACGCCTGCTGATCGCGCCTTATAGAAACTGTACACTGCATATATTAGCATTTCGCGCGCGAGATAAGTATAAGTACTCCGCTGTGCGGGGTTTATTTATGACTGGATTTTCGGCAAGTCGGCAGATGCGACCCTTCCGATTTACATATAGAAGCCCCAAAGGCATGTTTGAAAACTGCTGGGAAGATTGTTAACGGAATTACATACAAAAGTTATAAATAAAAATAAGAAAATTTAATTCTCTCTAGCTTTAGTAAAAGATAATACATATAGTTTTTATTCGAAGTATATAATTGTACGCGCGGTATTTGGAGTAAATATAATGGAGTCTTCTTTTCATTATTTATTATCTAATTCATCTCTACTCTTGTTTAAAGATGTAGGTATTCTATATTTTTGTATGTTTATTAGAATTGAAGTTTCCAAAATATAAAATTGTATATCAATTATTAAACGAATATATGTTTCAACGCCGAAAAATTGTGGACGGAGGAGCTAATCCTGTATTGTGAACACCAGCGATTCCAGATAAATAGTATATAATATAATTATGCACGCCTTGACAGTAAAGTAGGCTATTGCCTCCCGTGAGGGACTTGCTGCCCGAGCGAAGCGGGGAAAGCAGCAACTTTCGCATCGCATAGGCATCGTGATAATGACGAATATAACACACGCATAGATTGAATTTTGAATCATATATAATAGAATCCAATCATATGTTGGTAATAATATGGTTTCAGATATGGTTTCAGATGTAGGTTTGGCAACGTTGCATTGTACTGATTACAGCGAATCCACATTGCATGCCGTGTGCGCTATGCGCTTGCGCCATGCCGTATTGCCGTCACAAAAAAAGTTGTTGTCCAAAATCTATAAAGGTTACTTTTGATTAAAATTATTATAATTATAACCACAGAGTTATAAATCTGAGAGTTATAAATTCGCTGTAATGGGTGGTGCATTTGGAAACATTTGAAAACACAACAATCGAAGACAGCCATTGGCTCAGTAGAATGCAAGGTTGCCAAACCTACATCTAAAACCACAACCATTCCCGCTTTCCCGCCGGCCGCGGTCCTGTTAATACTTTGGCGCGCCAAACTGTTTATTTTAATTTTTATCAACAAATTGTATATATATATATAAACTGCAAATGTTGTAAATAAATCTTTTACAATGGACCAAAAGAGTAAGAAGGCTGCTTGGGCTGACTGCTGTGAAGATTGGGTAAGCTTTCTACACTTAACCTATACGTTTAATTTTAAAGTTGGTCGTGTAATTCACTTTTTTATTTATTAGCATTCAGTGTAAATAATACAGTAATTATTTACTGCAATATTATGGTACTTTAAAAAAAAATCCTAGTTTAAAAGTTAACATATCAACAACTTTTTATAAATTTCAGGGGGGATATATGGCAGCTAAAAAGTCCAAACTTGAAGAACAATTTCAGGAAGCTGCCAAAACTGAATTTTCAGATCCATCGTCTCTTTTTAGTGGTATAGCAATTTTTGTTAATGGATATACAAATCCTACAGCTGATGAACTAAAGCGAATCATGATGGCTCACGGAGGAGTGTATCATCATTATTTAAGAGCCCAAGGTACAACTCATTTGATTGCTTCAAATTTACCTTACTCAAAAATTATAGCTTACCGAAAAGCAAAGAATCCCTTGCCACTTTGCAAGCCTGATTGGATTACTGATAGTATAAAAGAAGGTAAATTATTGGATTTTAGAAAGTATTTGTTATATTCACAGTGTACAAAAACTCAACCATCAATTTTCGCAAGTATGACAAAATCAAGGAAATTTGAAACAGAGCCTCAAAGTACAAGTAATCATTCTAATATCATAACTTCTAGTAGTACAAATACAGTCAAATCTGAAACAACATATTTTAAAAAAGAGGAGCCTGTGCCTAAAGAAAAAGTTATATCAAATTCAGAAGTTCCTTCGGTGACTGCTAACTGTAGTAAGAATCCAGAATTTTTAACAGAATTTTATCAGAATTCTCGATTACATCACATTTCAACTATGGGAGCAACATTTAAGGAATACATAAATGAACTGCGAGACAAAAGTGATGGTAAATTTTCAGGATTAGATGCCTTGAAAAGACAAACTTATGTAAGGCATTGTAAACCTGGACCATCAAGTAAAATGGATGATTCTGGTTCTGATGATGATTTATTTAACAATGAATATGCTTTAATGGAAAAGTCACATAGATCAATATCAAGAGAAAAAAAACAAATTATTATGCATATAGATATGGACTGCTTTTTTGTATCTGTAGGTCTTCGCAAACACCCAGAACTAAAAGGATTTCCTATTGCTGTAGCCCATGCCAAAGGCAATAAACAAGCTAGTAATGGCCTTGATGAATATGGTTCTATGTCAGAAGTGGCTTCCTGTTCTTATGAAGCAAGAAAAGCTGGTGTAAAAAATGGCATGCTTTTAGGTCAAGCCCTTAAACTTTGTCCTAATTTGAAAACTATTAGATATGATTTTGAAGGATATAAAGAAGTTTCTTATAGCTTATATGATACAGTTGCTTCTTATACCTTGAATATTGAAGCAGTCAGCTGTGATGAAATGTATGCAGATTGCTCCAACATTTTACAGACAACTGGTTTAACTCCCTTAGAATTTTCCACTATAATAAGAAATGAAATTAAAGAGAAAACTGGCTGTCCAGTTTCAACAGGTTTTGGAGAAAATAAGTTGCAAGCACGGTTAGCTACCAAAAAAGCAAAGCCTGATGGTCAATGCTATTTAAAAAGTGATAGTGTGAGAACTTTTATAAGAACATTAAGTGTAAGAGATTTACCAGGTGATTTATTTTTATTCTCTTTCTATTATAGCAAGATAGTAAATATTTAATATTTCTATTATATTTAATGTTATTATATATTATTATATTTTATAGGAGTTGGCTATTCTACCAGTGATAAGTTGCACCAAATGAATGTTAAAACTTGTGCCGACTTAGAGACAATATCTTTATATGAATTACAAAAAGAATTCGGCAAAAAAAATGGTCAACAATTGTATGATATGTGTCGAGGTATTGATCATAGTCAATTAAATTTGGAACATGTAAGAAAATCAGTTTCTGCAGAAGTAAATTATGGTATTCGGTTTGAAAATAATGAAGCAGCACATGAATTCCTAAAAAAACTAAGTATCGAAGTTAGTGATAGATTAAAAAATATTCATTCTAAAGGAAAGTGTATTACTTTGAAAGTCTTAGTTCGAGCTGAGGAAGCACCAATTGAACCAAAAAAATTTATGGGTTGTGGCCACTGTGATGCTTTTAATAAATCAAAAAATCTCATTGCTCTTACTGATGATGCTGTAATTATTACAAGGTAAATTAACGTTCAAATTGAATATATTTTCAAATCCATTACACATTTTACTTCACTTTATTTTGGAAAAATGAAAATTTAAAAGAAAACTACAATTCCAGGGAAGCCATATGCCTTTGGAATCAATTACAAAAGGATCCTGTAGATGCTAGAGGTATTGGAATTCAGATTACCAAATTAGAATCTTTGAGAAATAAGTCAAATGCATCTACTCTTTTAAGGTTTTTCAATGAAGCAAAAGTACAAAATAAAAATACGAATAACATTCAAGCTTTTAATAATAACAATGGTAAACAAGAAAATAATGTGGTAATTAGAAATAAAAAGGTTGAAAATGCAGAACAATATCAAAATCAAATGACTGTAGAGAATTGGCATTCTAACTCAAAAAACGATGATAAAATAAACTTAAATTTAGAGAATCGATTGATGTCAAAAGAAACAGAATTTGATCCCGATAATCTGAACAATAATCAACATAAAACTAGAAATAAGGACTATAAATTAGTATCAGAACAAATAGAATCAGATTGCGATAATATAAATTATTTCCAAAATAAAACTAGAAATGAAAACAATGTAACCAATGAAGATTCTACTTCACATGATGAAGCCATTAAAAATTTTATAAGCCCTTTAGGATCAGAAGAGATAGCATTTGGTGACGAATATTTAGGCAATTTTCACGAAAAAGATCAAACAACAAATGTCTTTGGACCAGAAAAGTCTGTAAAAAACTCTAGTCAACTTAAACAAACGACACAGCCGGAATTTTTCAAGCAAATTAAACCCTCGGCTAATAGACACGTGAAAGTAAAAATGCCAGATCTTCAAGAAATTGACATGAAAGTATTAATAGAATTACCCGAAGATATACGAAACGAAATTTTGAATGAATATAAAAAAAATTCTAGTAATGAACAATCAAATGATAAGACTACGCGTAAAATTTCTGAAAACAACGGTATTAGTAGACATGCGTCTACGTCTAATAATCTACTAGAAAGAGATTTATCATTTTCTCAAATCGATCCTGAAGTTTTGGCAGCTTTACCAGAAGATGTAAAGAATGAAGTAAAATCGTACTGTAATACAAAGAGAATGGAAAAAAATGCACAAACAACTAAAAAATCTCCCAGTGATATTGTTAATAAAGGATGGAATATGTTTAAGAATGAAAAAATACAAAAAAATACAAAATTAAGAAACGGCAAATTGAAAATAACAAAAAGCGGAACAAAGAAGGAAATAAAAAGTAATGTAGTACCTTCCAAAATTAACAAAGTAGTCGAAATGGTCCCTAATAATAGTTTACAAAAACAAGAAAATAATGTTTGCATTGAAACAAAGATAGAAACTTTAAAAACAAATAGAACTTTTCATTTTGATCGTACAAGTGGCAATACAGAACATTCGGAGATCTTATCAAGTTTAGTAAATTGTCTTCTTGATCTTCCAATTTCTCAGGTACTGCATATTTAAAATCTTTTTTTAAAATAAACTTTTCCGTGTTTTGAAATTGCTACGTTTCAGATAAAACTACAAATTCGAGAATGGGTTGTAAACAATACCGACGTGAATGATGTTGATTTCCTTTCCTTTACGACTTACCTTGGGACATTACCAAAAAAAAGACGTCTCGTAGATCTCCATACTCTTTTAAAGTGTCTGCATAGGTGAGTAAATGAAAATGTAAGCACTAAGAAAATATTCGATTTATACATAATTTTGCTTTTTTTCAGAATAATTACAAATTCGCAAAGCTGCGTCTGGCACGACACTTATAAAAAAATGTTGAAACACATTCAAACTCGTATGCGTATGGAATACGAACACGAACTGATGATACCTCAACAAATTGATTGTGATAAGTGCGAGACAGTAAAACTGTGATATTATTGATACTAGATAAATGAAATTTTATGAATATTTTTGTTATATATGCTTTATTTTACATAATATATATTTTAATAAAATAAAAGTTGACTTTTTTAAAAGCTTTACTTAACCATAAGTTTTGAATTAAAAGAAATAGTTGAATAAGAAAATAATAACACTTGGTAATATAGACGGAATTTTATTTATTTTAAACGAAATCACAATGCCCGCGCAAATTATTTTTGCGTATCACGTATGAAGTCTTCGCTTGCTCTCTTTGTATATGTGTGTGTTCGTGTTTGTTTAAACACTACAATGTATTTCATCCTTTATCATCTAATCAAATCTTTATTATATGTATATTAACGACAATTACTGTGTTTGTATGTATGTATGTATGTATATGTATGGATGAATTTACATGGTATATAAAATCGTATACTCCACATGGATATACAGTAAAAAAATTAAAATTTACACTGTAGTTATTGATTATCACTTATTTGTATTAATTCAAAGTAGTCATTTCATCGGAACACAGATATTTCTTACCTTTTGCTCAAAAAGGAATTTTCACTTAATTCACATCTACTTACTTTAACTTAAAAATCAATAAATTGACTAAAATATAATAAAATAATTTCATTTTCATTATCAAATAAATTAAACAAATCACAAATGTCTTCGTATAATACTTTCTAATTAATATAAAATCGAACGCGAAAAATTTCGGTGGGCTAATTGCAACGTGCATTATACTTTACTATGTATATATGATTCTTCATTCGTACATTTTCGATTTTTTTTTTCATCGTTACAGAAGGGTGTACCTATGCATTTATATAAAAATTTCGAGATGCTCTTTCATGGGACCATGTAAATGCATCTGAACATGTGTGCGTGTGCGTGCGTACGTGCGCGTGCGAGTACGTATGGTTTTTTTTTCTTTATCGATACTGTCCTTACATGCTGAAGAGTAAGCGGCTTATAATATCGGAGTACCGACGCTGAGTAAGTATCGCGCGGATGGGAAGTAAAGTGAAAGTTTACGTAAAATAAATTATACATTGTACAGTGTTTGTTTTTTGGTTTGAAAACTCACTTGGCGCACGCATCATACGATAGCAGGCTAAAAAGTAGAACCAAAATATATATATATATAATATATATATATATATATGTCGTAGAAAAAAGATGATATCTAGTAATTTAATGGGCCTAACAAAACTCAGCATATAACATAAGAGAAAGGAGGGGTCGAGGACTATAAAAAGTATATCCAACGTCACGCTACTACTGCGTTCTCACCGGCCAAGCGATGAACAATCGCTGGTGTTCGAACTCTACGAATGATTACATATTGCACTAATTCTTTTTCCAAGATCGTTGCTATGAGGTTGGTTTTATGTATCCTTATTTTCTCTCAATTTATGAAAAAAGAGAAGAAAAATTTCGCTAAAACACAACAAGAGTGTGCTTTATTCGGTCTGAGGACAAGCTGGCCATTCACTTTATAAGCTTGCACCTCTATCAAGTTATCATATGTGTACGTTTGGCTCGTGCGCCGTATGTGCGCGCGCGCACTAAACTAAACCGCAAATTTACACGAGTCTTTCTTATCCTTAAGCCAGTATTTATTCGGTATCGTGTTATGTATTGTTGTTTATAATAATATATACGAGTATAAAAAGATCCCTAATCTCTCGCGCTCGTAGAATGATTAAAACGTTTTTTTATCTCGTTTGCATCTTATGCTTATTACAAGATAACAATGAAAATCGTTTAAAAGGAATCGGTAGTCTCGTTATACTTCTGACGAGAGTACAATATAATACAATTAATATATGAATAATAATTTAAATTCATAACAATAGTATTTCTTATAAATCAAAAGCGAGAAGTTTCTCGATAACAATAGATAATCATATAAAAACAATATTCATAGAATCTTCGATGAGAAAGTAACTGTAACTTACAAAACTTACAAAAGTACACTCGAATTAATAGTCAACGCGGATTCAAACGTAAATTCGTCGTTGCTTTTTGCACGTAAAATGACTTGGTGAAAAATGTCGCTTTACGCGTATGTACAGTAGCGCTCATCAATATCTTGATGGGAATTGCTTAAACTTGAAGATTATAAGGAAAAACCGTTGATGGAATCGTAATAAGCTTTTATAAAAAGATATTTATCTTATACCAACCACAATCCTTATCAAAATTTACATCTCTTAAGTTTCTTCTAAGAATAAAAATATTAGAAATTTAAAAAATAAATGTGCAAAATATAAAAATTTTATACTAAATAATGAAACAAAATATGAATTTACCTATTTGTTCACTAATGCTTTGGAAAATAGCATCCCACTATGCCTTGCTACAAAATGTTAGCGGAAAAGCTAAAAGTATTTGAGATTGTTAAAATTAATTATAACTAAAATAGAAAACGGAACAGAAGTTAAAAACCCATCAGTACATCTGTCACGTTTAAAAACATTGAATTAATAAGTTCAATAGTAGGCAGTGAAACCAAATCGATTTCCCGATGTTTCTGCAAAATCACTATCTATTTTAATAATGCATAAACAATTCGCCAAAGATTAACAGGCTGCAGTTCTACGTTGAAGTTAAAAAGTCATTTAATAAGTTTCAGTGTACTGAAATTTCTCAATTCTTTTAATATTTAAAGCATTCACCGAAAATATTCGTTGGCACGAATAAAGCTAGCATTAAAAGTATAAAAGTTCATGTACATGTAAAAAAGACCATCGCACAGTTTTCCTCCCCCCAAAGACGTACCTCTAGCTTAAAACAATTCCGCGACCAAAATGAAGGTTACCATTCACTCAAAGTTCTCGCATCCATAAGCGCTACCGAACGGTGATAGCAGTGATCCCCCGCTGGAGACCAGGTGCATGCATGCATACGCACTCTTCATCACTCTCGCTCGCTCTCTCGCTCGCTCACTCGCTCGTTCGTTCAATCTCTTTCTCTGAGCTAAGCAACATCCTTTAATATCGTCGGCAATATATATTTTACATGTCTTCATCATCGGCATCGTAACGGTAGTAATGCACGTTGAGGGGGAAGAAAGTCGTCGTTCTCGGCCAGGAAGCTCTGAGGCAGGCGCGCTGAGGCGCTCGTCGTCGCTCACGACAATCCCTGGGGCGTGAAGCAGATCTTCTCAAGCTCGCCGGTGGACGAGCTTACCGGTGATTCGACGCGCTCCTCCTGCTCACAGGCTAACTGCTCGCTGTAGTAGTGCGGCGCGCTCAAGTAGTCGATGAGCCGCCGGGGCAGCGGCAGCGTCGGTATTAAGTCCTTGCGTACCATCTTCAGGATGACGAAGCGACAGGTGTGCTGCAAGCTCTGAACCTGTTTGAAGCGTGACACAGGGTGTAGAAGCTGGACACGCATTGGACCGAGGACCGGCCGCCGATGCAGGAAAAACAGGTAGCGACCGCTGCGCGAATGTTCGACCGCGTTCTCAATGAAGTCCACGATCGTGTGCGACTTAAACTTGGTGCAACTGCCGAAACTGAAGTTACCTGTTCAAACGATTAGTTTTTTAATTTTAGTTCAATCATCCTTTAGTAAGTGTCATTCAAGCGAAAAAATTTATTCTGTTTACCCTGATCATGCTCTATTCTAACATGTCGAACACAACTGTTTAGTCTGAACGATAGCGAGAATATATAATGATCGTCACTGCTATCACGAACGATGAATGATCCGTCGGGTTCATTAGATAATATCTTTTCAGCAGCTTCGCCACTGATGGGACCCCAGTACCAGCCATACTATTGAGATAGGAAACAACAATAAATCAATACATAACTTATGGAAATAAAAAAAAAACATTTGAGAAAGGCAAATATCACTCACATCTTTGACCTTCTCTATGCTAGCTGCAAAGTCCATGCTGGTATCCTCGTTCGGCTGCTCCTCCGCGTAATCGAGCTGCGCTCCCCTTGACTGCGAGCCTTGGTGCATCGAGTTTGCGGGCGACTCGCACATGGGTACAATTCCGTTAATTCCATTGGCAATCGCACCATCGAGACTCTGCGACTCTATCCCCGTCTCGACGTGTCCATTGCTGACGGTTTTGGGCAGGGGTGGTAGAGCGCGCTTAAAGAAAGGCAGTTTTTGCGTACTCGTCGTCGTCGTCGTCGTCGTTGTTGTCGCTGTCGTCGTCGCGTTCGTCGTTGCCACATCGTTGTCATCGAGATCACCGTTAGTGAGACCGTTGTTGTTGTTCGGCTGATGTGACGGGTGATGATCATAGTCAGCAACCAGATCCTCGTCGTCCTGAACAATTACTTCGTTCACCTGCTGTTGGTGCACGTTGTTGCGTTTCGTGACGATCTGGTGTTCCGGGGAGCCGATCTTCTTGAACCTGCAATCAACATATCTACGTGAACACAAAAACATTGACGGATACGCAAAAAAAAAATACAATATTCCGTGGCGTGAAATTGCTAATGTATTGTAATGAAACTATTTTCTTTAATAAGAACCTGAAAATGTTGCACAGAGTTTGCTTGAGGTTCAGAGAAAAGTTACGCTGACTCTTCTTCATCTTTTCCCTTCCCCCGTTGGTACTTTCCGTGCCGTCCAATGCCCTGATCTCATCTCCCCGCTGCTCGTCTTTGGCCTTCTTATGCTTGAGCGTGGAAAGCGAGTTCTTCTTGTGCTTCTTGGCGTTGCTACTACTGTTGTTATTATTGTTGTTGTTATTATTAATATTGTTATTGTTGTGCTGTATGAGGCCATTGCTGCCCTTATTCGATATGGGCGTGTTCGTTGTCGAAGAGTCGGTGTTGTGAGGGTTACTGTACTTGTTGTTGTTATTGAGGTTGAGGAGCTTCGGCATCGGCGCGAGATGGATGGACGACTGGCCGATGCTCTGCGGCGGCATCATCTTGGCCATCTTCTCTCGCTTCATCTTGGCCTCGCTGCAGCTCTCGCTCGAGCCCGAGGAATAAAGAGTCTGCAGGTACTGACGAACCTCGTGCAGCGTCATGTGGATCGGCTCGCCAATGTTGCGCACTTGACTGTTGGACGACTTGGTGAGGTTTCTATGATGCTGCTGTTGCTGCTGTTGCTGCTGCTGCTGCTGTTGTTGTTGTTGAAGCTGCTGCTGCCGGCCGACGGCTGCGGCCGCCGCTGCAGATGTCCCAGGTACGCTGTGCCTCTTGCCATTGTTGCAAACTCCGTTGGTGGTCGCGGAGGCCATGGCGCCCACCGCGCCCGACTCGTTGCAGCAGACCTCTGCCAGCATCTTCTGCGACTTGACCACATGACTGACAGACCTCTTGCTGCCGAGCATTCCGCCACAATAATGTCTCTGCTGTTGTATATGAAACTCAAATTCACTCTGGGAGCTAGCCGACACGTTTCTCCTCCGTTTTCGATGATGTTTGTGCCTTTTGGGTCTCTGAGGCGTTCGTAATTCATGGTGCAAAGGCCGTACTACATCGATGGGTACCGTGTAAATGTCCGAGTCGAAGGGCACATTGTACATGTCACTGATTTGGCTGGTGGACAGGATGTCGTGAGACATGGCCGAAGTTATGAAGCTGCTGTCGTCGACTTTGTTGCTCAGACCTGTTGTGTTGATGGAATTGTGGGAGCTCGAGAGCCGTGAGGATGCAAGAGACGAGCGTGAGTTTGGCCGATTCAGCGTGCTAAAGGGCGTGATGGTGATGGCGCCCTGATAACTGGCACTTGCGAGGCCCGGTGATGACGAGGTCAGATAATCTGGCATCCATATCCGCGCCGAACTACTGCAAAAGAATATATTTTATTGCTAAGTCCAGATTTTTAAGTATCACTGTTTACATCGTTGTTGTTTTATTCTGGAGACTAGAAAATTTAGTTATAACATTTAATATTATACTAGCTGCTATACCTCACTCGCTCGCGCTCGCTCGGTTATATTGATATTTTTTATATTTTTTATTAAAATTTGATACATTATTTTTTTAATAAGGATGTTCTCATGGAGCACCAGTTTATGAATATGGCAAAAATTGTGATCTACAAATATTATTTACGAGAGAAATCCTCCACGAGTGTTTATATACTACTCCAAAAATAACAATTAACGGTATATGAAGATGTTTGCTGACCAGCAATACACAAAGGGTCACCAAATTAATGTGTGTGCAAAGTTTAAAAAAAAGTTTAGAAGAATTGATTTACTAGAGAACGTCCGCAATTGCATTAGCTAGAGTGCCGCGCTTTGAAAGAATATAAAAGAAAAAATTATTATTTAATAAGTTAATGGCATTAGATAGAGTGCAGCGCTTTAAAAGAATAAAAAAGAAAAAGCCTATTTATAATTTTGCTTGTTCATTACTTATTTTTTGTTTTTCTCTTCGTATATATAATCCAGTCCTCCAGATATTTTTTTTTTTTTTTTTTTTTTTTTTAATAAATACAAAATCATTCAAGTCTTAACACTTAAGCTACTCGGGAGAGTCTTATATTTTCACGAGAGTCAAAATTGTTACACCTCAAATACTAATAATTTATTACATAAAAATTTTTTTTCAATCAAAATAAGTCCATTTAAAAGTTCTTCGATTTTCTCAGCAAAATTTGGACGGATCGAAACAAACTATTTACGAGATACTCGTCTAATTATAGGTATCTAATGGTTGAACCGAATCAATTTCAAATACAAAAACACCAGAGGAAATAAAAATTTGATAAAATTGATTTTCAAGCATGTGTACAAGATTAATTTTTAGTAAAAATCTAACAAATGCATCTGTTAGAATGAATTGAAAGAGATCTTTGTTACACATAAAAAGTTGTAGATAATATAAAAAAAAAAAACTTTTTCATGTATTTCCTGATGAACTAAACCAATAAAAACGATTAACGTCTATATTTTTGCTTACTATTTAACAGGATTTGATTTTACACAGAAACGTTGAATACAAAAGTTGTAGATAACATCAAAATTTTCCTATTTAACATTTTCATATACAACCGTTGATGACCTATAATTAATAAATAATATATTAGTATTTGAGATGCAACAGTTTTTACAATAGCGATAATATAAGGTTCTCCTGAGTCGTAACGGTCGTGTCTCATATGTAAAAGTTGTTACATAGACAGCGGTTGGCGCGTTTTCCCGAAATTTTCCCGAAAATTGCTCCGTAAAAAAAATAGTTCAAATACCTACAAGGCAATCAGAGAAGTGGAGAACCAGACAACCAGAAAAAATTGAAGCAGCATAGTATAATGTAAGATGTTATTCATTTTAGTTTCTACAGTTAAACAAGTTATCATTAGTATTGTTGTTTAGTCACTTGATAATATAAGATAAAAAATGTTTAATGACTTGAAGATTACTGGTGAATCATTCTAAGATTAAGATAACATTTTTTAAACATCTTTATCATATCATTATTAAAATGTAAAGAATTTGTGTATTGATCAATCAATAATAAAAATTTGTAAATATCTGATGGATTGTGCGATATGAACAAGTGCAGTATTTTGCAAAATAATGCCAATAAATGTGATTAATTTCTATAATTACCTTTTAGTTGGTCTAGTATTGCAAGTCGCTTCTGCATTAGGCGTACGTTTCATAGGCTTATGTATTTTTTCTTCTGACCAAGATAATTTACAAGATATGGCTAAAGCTTCTTCAACTATTGTTTCAATTAAATTCTCTGCCAACTCACGAATACACTGCATTACATCTCTTCTCCTAGTATGTATAATCATGTGGGTATCGGAGGAAAGTGGCTCTAAAGATGAAGCAGATGTGTCTGGCGGTGATGGACTGTCTTGAAATTCCGGTGGAGGTTTAATGGCAATATCAACGCCTTCAAGTTTTCTTTGTTCTGCCACTGTTGCTGCTGCTGCTGACAGAACATCTGTCCACGTTGTAGGCCCCTTTTTAAGAGTATTAAAATTTTCACCATGTATTCCATCTGAATAATCAAATGAATCCTGAGATAAGGATTTACTCTCCATGTCGCTTTCCTGCAGCTACAAAAACATATAATGTTTGTTTAAAATAATGTTTCATCTTTTCTAAACAGTAATATTTATTAAGATAATTTAATAAATTTTTAATTAATTTTTAATTTAGATAGAAATTATTTGACAAATAGATTTATAATATTTCATTTATTTTATTTTTAAATCAAAATTTTTAAATGTTAAATGAATGTTGTGCTACTCCTTTTGCATTAGAATTGTAACATTTTTTGAATAATTAAGTCACAACTACAGTACACGGTGCAGTCTCAAAGGTTTATGCAAGCATAGCAATGAAGCGTTAATAAATATAGTAAGCAAATTTCAAACCTCTGTAGCAGCAAAGTGTGCTCGAACAGAGTCACTGGATATGGAGCCCCCAATGCCGCTGCTGCCAATGTCGCTTAGCGGTCCAGTTACACTGAGTGAGTACGACGGTGGTGAATCCATATTAAATAATGGATCTACCACAGTTCCGCTGACTGCAGCTTATGTTGGCACTGTATTGAACCATAATATTGCAAAGTTCTGGCTGGAAAACACAAACACGAAGTTTTGGTCACTTTGATCAGATGAAAGATGATGCACTATGGCAATGCTGTTATTGCAAGGGTTTCACTTACACGTCCAAGGATGCAGGCGTCGCACTCGCTGGAACGTCCGTCACATCACCGCGTCGTCTCGACATCTTCCTCTTGCCAGCGCAGGCGAGCTTGTGGCGTGAAGAGGTGCGTCTAAAAATAGAATGGCAACGATCAGAAATAATGAATGACGTCTTTCAGTTGCTCGCGCGAGATCTGGCGAGATCCCATTACTTATTCAGCAGGCGCATCGGCAAAATTCGGCGAGAACCCAGCCCGATAACCTCGGGACGCGGAAGGAAAGGCGCATCACGGCGAAAGGAGAGAAAAACACGCGTATACCTAGGCGAAGAGCAGAAGGAGAGGGCGAGCAGGAGCAAGCTAGATTGCGAGTATCGGACGGCCAAGAGGCTGAATCACGGGATCCTCCTTCTCCATTCATGCTTTTCCAAGCTCCATTCGCCAAGTCCTCGGCCAAGTCAACTTGCGAAAGCTCGCACGGCCAGGGATAGCGTTAGCAGAAACGAATCTTTGTCCGTTCAAAGGCACGATGTGTCCGCGTATAGCATGCGCTAGCGAGTCTCTCTACTACGACGACGCAGGGCCCATTAACTAAACACCGTACACACGTTCGGTTCACGGTAGCACGTCTGCCTCCCCCCGCGGTCGCGGCTCGCGTACGCTTATCACCGTCTACCTACTCTCTCTCTCTCCCTCTCACTCTCTTCTTTCTGGCGCGTAGGTGTTGTCGTCTCCTTGGGAGACGCTACTGCGCTGCTCAGCCACCCGCAGGACCAGGAGTAGTCGTCGACGTCGGGCACTCTCGCGGCCACTGCTGCTGCGCACAGACATACAGCAGTACGCAGCACACGACGGGAGAGTACTACAAACAGCGCGGGGTGGCAGGGCAGGGGGGGAGAGCGGAGGAGAGTGGAAACTCGAGAGTGAGAGAGACAGCAATCAGCAGAAGCAGGTTCGCTCTATCTTCTGTCTCCGTCTGCTTCGTCGTTTTGTACGAGGCTGCAGGAGTGCAGGCGCTCGCTCTCACGCGAGGGGGCCTCGCCACTCGCCAGTCGCCGACGCGTGACGTGATGACGATTCTCGCGTTATATACCTATGCAGCTAGAGTTCGGCTTCTAGAGTGAGGCCGCACTCCAAAATGTTGAAGGGAGCGCGCGAGACGCCATGTTTCCTCGTCGATTTAAATGCTTATCCTTACAGTGCTTTGAGCCTTTTTTTTATTTATGTAAAGATTTACTGTATTATACTACAGATACACGACTGCTATTTATTTTTAAAATAGTATGAAAGAAAGGCTGTTTTATAGTTATGAATTTTTTCTAGTTCAAAAACGTTCCAAAAATGTATTTTAGGTTATTATATATTAATATGGTATATAAATTAAGGAAAATAGTAAAACTGTAAAATAGTCGATATTATATTTTACACTGGCATAGAATTTGTTATGGCAAAGA
>JAPYZP010000794.1:0-32957 GCA_030522985.1 Torymus sinensis | reverse complement strand
CGGCCCACCGGCCGCGCTACGCCGACGAGGACGAGGACTACGCCGAGCGGCCGGGCCCGCGGCGCCGCTTCGAGGAGGACAGCGCGGAGGACGAGCCGGAGGACGGGCCCGCCGAGCGCCACTTCGAGCAGCACCGGCGCCGGCGGGCGCGCGCCAAGCACGAGCCCAGGCCGGACCGGCGCCACCGGGCCGAGGACGGGGAGGACTACGCGTACGACGCGGACGACGAGGACGAGGAGTACGGGGCCCGGCCGCGCCGGCCCGAGCCGTCCCCGGGGCGCAAGCTCGTGGACGAGTGGCTGAGGCGCGGCCAGGCCCGGCCGGAGAACGAGTCGCGCGCGCACGAGGCCCGGGGCCGGGGGCCGGGGGCCGCCGAGGAGGAGGCGCTTCTCCGCCTCGAGGGCGAGCTCGAGGCCGAGGAAGAGGCCGACGAGGAGGACGAGCTGTGGAAGGAGGAGGCCGAGGAGCTGGACAACGACTTCTACAAGAACGACGAGGCGACCAGCCTGAAGAAGTACGACGACATAATCCGCCGGCTGACCGACTCGGACGCGAGCACCGAGGCGCCGAAGCGCGACCTCAGGAACACGGAGATCGAGGGCCAGCTGAGGCGCGACCCCTACGGCAACCTGCGCTTCTTCGAGCCCTCGAGGCGGCCGGCCCCGGCGCGCTACAGCAGCCCCGAGGACGCGCTGCCGGCGTACCGCAACCTGCTCGACGGCAGCAAGCGCAGCGGCTCCAAGAAGAAGAGCCTCGAGTACGAGGTGCAGCAGGAGAACAATGAGAGGCGGGAGGAGGCCCAGGCCGACGCTAACATGGTGAGTCGCTCATTCCGTTCCCCCCTTCGCCCCCGCGAAAGATGAGACTGCGGACTTGCGGGCCCCTTTCGCGGCCCCCTGTAATAGGAGGACTTTAATTGGGGATTTAGTGGGACAGAGTCTCCCTGCTCTCCCTGCGCTCCCTGCTACCGGGCTGAGGAATTTATTTTCAATGTCGCTTTTGCACGGGACAGAGATATAGCGGGGAATTTCAGGGAATTCGAGGGTGTTGAGACGGCGCTCAGTTACCCGCATCGTT
Organism: Torymus sinensis; assembly: GCA_030522985.1. Taxonomy (NCBI): domain Eukaryota; kingdom Metazoa; phylum Arthropoda; class Insecta; order Hymenoptera; family Torymidae; genus Torymus; species Torymus sinensis. The sequence continues at coordinate 31,880 of JAPYZP010000794.1, read as the reverse complement.
TTCTTATTTTTATTAAGCTGTTGAATTAATACACGCGATCCTATAAATTACGCCGTTTTATCACAACCTATTTCTGAAATGCCAATAATTTATGTCTAAGAGGTGTTCGAATTGCTAGAATTTATAATTAAAATTATATATATATATATTATGTGATCAGACAGCGTAAATATTGTACGTTGTATTATTAAATTATTTTAATTGACAATATGAGCTTAGTTTTCAATCCTGCTGAAACATCCTAATTAAATAGATAACTCCATTATTAATTAATGCATGTACCTAACCGGTAGTTCGGTGAGGTGAGTTGAAAGGTCTGGATCGAAAGCGGGTATGGGAAGAATGTACAGGTCACTTACTGAGCCAGCATACATATCTATATTAATTAATTGAGAAAAGCGAACATTTGAAATAGCAAGAATAAGACTTTGGAAAAGTAATGGATTTTTTTCATGCAGGCAAAGAATAAATAGTTAATTCTACTTTTTATACAGTTGATTTAACTTGGAAATGACAGGTTAATCCTGTAGTTACAAAAATATCGGTAGAAATAACATTTAAAAAAAGTAGAGTCTTCCTTTTATTTAATTAGAACTTGTTTTTACTGCAAATAAAGTTAATTTTACTTTTTTTATACTAATTTAACTTTTTCCTAGCCCAGCTTATTTAACTGATGCTAACAAGTTAGATTAGCTTTACTTTTTCCCCGTGTATCTTTTATAATTAAGAAGACTATTATCGAAGTTAGCATATCTTGTAGAAGGAATAATAATTCACAAACCTATATATTCATAGATGGAAAGGTATGAAAGTCGGCGTCTAAAAAGAAACACGTTTCTTAAATCATTCAGGATATTCGCAGGAAGCTCACCTATTTATACAAGGCAGAAAAGAAGCGGAGAACTAGGTGATCCGTATGCTCGCGACACTTCGTAAATCAAACTCCGGGCCAGCGGCTCGATACATCAGCCATCCGCATAATTCACGTGCTTGTGCCGAACTCGCTCTATACTTCCGACATCGATTTACTTCCCCAAAGTTTCTCGCACATCGCCGCGAGTTTCTCTCCTCCTCTCCTCGGCACTAATCGCCAAGTCAGGTGGTCCAAGATAAATCTGATTTATGCGAAAAACCATCGGCGCCGCGGCCGCCAAAGCCACCGGCAGAAGACAAAACGAATGGGCGCGTCCCTCATATTCGCGCCATCGGAAGATAATCTGCGCGCGGCGGTGAGATCGCGGACTACGCCCACGTGCCGGAAAAACGAAGGGGAAGAACGGCCGCGCAGTCGTATATATCGGAAGAGACGGCATATGTGTGTGTGTGCGCGCGCGCAAGAGAGAGAGAGAGAGAGAGAGAGTAAGTATGTATGTAAGCGAGAGCGAGGACTTGCTGAGTCGGATGAGAGGACTTGATACGCGATCGCGCGCGCGCTGCGGGGCTAGATCGGGTTGCTCGTGCAGCCCGCGCCAAGTCGGGGATAGAGGCGACGACTCGTGCGAAAAGTATCTGAAAAAGAGAGAAAAGTGGAATTCCCCGGATCGCCTTGCTGTAGTTAGTCGGCGCTGACAATGCTCGAGGAATCCATAAGGATAACCTTACCTCGCCACAGATTGAGCCTTTTAAACCCCTTTTAACTTTGAGATTGCGAAAAGCACTTTTATAGTAGAGAGACACCTCAAGCTTGAAGATAAAGTCCTAAAGGAATTTTCTTACTCGTTTACAATATATCACGTAAAATAACAAATGACCAAGTGTATTTACATTATAAAATCAATACGGAGCCGTTTGGAGCAGGTTAATTAACTTGAAACAATATTGACTGTTTGTTTACGCGTTTGTTCAACCAGTGGTTTTTAGTCCAACTACAAAGACTCCCCGTGAAAAAACAACAGCCCAAGCTAAGTAAAGCCCAAACTACTCGCATGTTTGCAAATAACAGCGCCATACAAGTCCTTCGTTCATTTTGTCTATTCATCTCGGCGAACAATGCCTCTGCACCACCCAGCGCGCTGCTGGGAAAAGTCAAAACGCACCCGCTCCAACGAGTCCCCATTCGCAAAAGAGCACACCGAGCGCGCAGCAGCCGCAGCGGCAGCAGCAGCGGCGACAAAAAGAAAGGAAAAGAGCACGCTAGAGGGCACGGAACGTGTCGATTTTCCGAGCCCACGAAGCACGCCGCCGGGGAATTAGGCGGCGGCTTATATTATAGAAGACGGCGACCGCCTCAATGTCCGGCGATGCAGCGAGACTCGAGTCGCGCTCGCTTCCTCGAAGAGAGAAGAGGCGAGGCGCAGATGCAAAGCCGACGTGGCTCGCGGAAAGGCCTTTGATTAACGATCCCGAAATCCAAAGATTATTTTCGTCCGCGTCGTCGCTGCCGAGCAACAGCGGACCGAGTTGCGCGCGCGCGCAAAGAAGCAAAGAAGCAAAGGGATAAGAAGAGAAAGAGAGAGAGAGAGACGTGCAGGAGGTGAATAATGGAAGTGCACGCGCCCGAACTCGGCTTGTGCCTCGGATTTAGGTCTTCTTTTGTTTTCACTAGGGATTCGTATAGCGCAGAGCGAGACTACCTATTGCGATTTTTACATCTTCTATATATGTGTATCCCTTTTTTTTCTTTTTATACTATTTCTCAATAAATATTTTCAACGTCTAGCAGGGACTAGTCACAAATTTCATTACATATTATATAGTTTGGTTTTTTGGTCAATGCCTTGAACTTACTCAATCAACCTCGTGATAACGTATTACTCAGGGTTACCCTAATTCTGTCGAATGTCAATAATGTCAGTGATTAAACAAGAACTTCAAACGCTAAACTTGATAAAATAATTGTTTGGTTAAAATTCTTATAATACATTAATCAAATTGTACATAGATTATTATATTTACGTTTAATAAACAATACCGGAAAAATCTTTGTTTTCGAGAATTGAAAAATTTTTCTTTTTGTAAAAAAAAATAAGGCAATCTACAATAAATTGAATGACCATGCATTTACTTTTCAAAATTAATAACTTTTTACATAAGTTTAACATTGAAATACTTGGAACAATTTGTTAGTTTTTCAAATTCCACGCGAAAACAAGAGGCTTTTGAAAGCTTTCTGTACGTCAAGTAGTGAAGTAAAATATTTCAATGAACTATTTTAAGTAGCTGCATTCTTCAAACACTTAAAATTTCTTGAGCTTCAAGATAACATTTCTATCTACAAGATTTCAACGTTATAATTAAATAATGTAAAATTTAATTGGCACATTGTTAAGTTCAAACTGCAATTATTTAATATAGTGTTATCTGTAGTTAAAGTAATATTTAAAAATGTTTCCATTTGATTTATAGATGGATTCTGAAACTTTTATTTCCCAGTTCCACAGATCAAATAAACTCCGCAGACGCAGCAAAAAAAATTATTCGCGAAAAGGATTATTTTTATTATTCCTGAAAACAATTCTTCTTTTCATTCGCGAAAAGGATTATTTTTTATCATTCTTGAAACGCATTGTTGTCGTCAATTCAATAGTTTAATACGCAAAATCGGAAAATGCACTTTCATCGCGCTAAGCTTCTATACGGTGGTACTTGCGCATGGTTCTCATATATAGTCGGGCGCGGATGGAAACGCGCACGACTCGCGAGCAGCTGTCATTGCTCGCGATTGCCCTTTCGCGTCTCGTCTTTTTGCGCGCGGCGCTGGTCTGTTACCGGTCATTTGGCATTCGACGTACCTTCCGCAGCCACGGCAGCCTTGGAATCGCCGACTCGTAATTGAGCGTGCCGCGAGATTCTCCTTTACCCGTGGGTATACCTACGCCCAACATCACGATTCATTTATTTTTCCCGGAACCCTGGCTGTATATTTTTAGACTGTTATTTTTGGGAGTTGCATGGCTGGATTGTTTATTGGGCTCGAGTTGATTGAACTATACGGTACGCAGCCCTTTCAATAGCCTTTTCAACTGAACAATTACCTCAAGTCAATCATTCATTTATACCTTAACTTAGCTTTCAGACATATTCTCTAGTAACGAAAAAACTCCCATTTGCAATACAAATTCACTTTTAGCAGTTTTATTTCTGCTTGAAAAAAATACAATCCAGTTATAAAGTTTCAAATTCTTAAACACGTTTAAAAATTCAATGAAATCTTTTACTTTGATATGATCGATTTTATTTTTATGTGTTAATTCAATAAGTAATTTTTTATAGCATAACTAATTCAAAGTAAAAATCGACTGGATTTATCACTTGTTTCTCGTGGCTATTACATTCGTGCATTAAAACTAGTTGATACTTCACTATAAAATTCATAACTTTGCTGTATAATCTTTATTTACTTATATTATACTGATGGACTAATGTCGTTTAGATCTAGCGATTTAAAAAATGCAAATTCCCAAGAACCTGCGTCATCCGCAGCTAATAACATCGCGCTACAATAAATACGCGGTGTGCATCGGGCCCGTAACTGCGAGAAGCTTTTAACCTCCGAAGCGATGCAGGCGAACCGGAAAAACCACGAAAACGTAACTCTGCTCATCGTTATGTAAGCGTCATCGGAGGAAGCGAGCGCAGGCAAGGGAGAGAGAGAAAGAGAGAGAGAGAGAGAGAGAGAGAGAGAGAGAGAGAGCGAGAGAGAGAGTTCCCGCCTTCCTCGTAAACTGTGCAGGAAGCCCTCGTTGAGCCCGTTCACACAAGCCTGCGATTGTGTGAAACTAACAGGCGCCTAATTTCATTAAACAAACCCGCCCCGCGATAAGCTCGCGCACACTGCGGCTTCAAAATGCGGCTGCGGCGCCGGCAGCAGCTTCTTTTAGGCAATAAAGTCATAAAGCTGTGGGATGAATGCACCCGAATGCACCTTGTTAGCGAATACTCAAGAAAAAAAAACCGACTTTATCACGTCTGGCTACGTTGCTTTGTCGTTTTAAGAAAAAAAAGACCTCTTATAAGATTAATTATACGAAATTAATTTGCTGTTCCAATTAGGAAAAAATTTAAAGTACATATTTTAATGTAATTCCACAATCGCAATGCACGAGAAAGTCTATCAAAATCAAGATCCAGCCATAATACCTTGATTTGGTGTAGGCCAGCCCCTGACGTGGCGAAAATCTTATCGGCGGCACGAGTTTATTTCCGCATGAGACGCAGCGTACTGGCAAACTTATCGACGATATCGCTTATTCCGGTCCACTGTTTCTCAAACATGCCGTACATTGTAATAGGAATATTTCAAACATGATAAACTGCAAGTCCAGTGCGCGAGCGGTATAGGTATACAGACTCGCTTCCAGGTATGCCTTTACAAAGCGCGCGCACGTGGAATATAGTCCGGGCTCGCTTCTGACTTTTTAACGCATTACAGAGGCACGAGAGAAGAAGAGGCTCCAAGGCAAGACCGAAAGGAAAGAATGAGAAAGAGAGAAAGAGAAAAAGGGAGGCCTCTGCTCCACCTTATCAGCTTGATGCATACGCTGGAGCAGCAGCCTTGTTTAAGTCTACACAATGCCTGAGATACGCTTCGTCTCGCGTCGCTACTCCCCCCTCCCCCCTCTCTCTCTCTCTCTCTTTGGGTCGTTGGATTTCAAAGGCAGATTCAGCGTACGCCGTCGTTGTCGGTGTCGCCGTATGTTACTGCTTTTTTTAATGGGGCTTTACGGCGTCAATATTTACGCGAATCGTGTGAATGCACTTTGCTGTGGAGCGTAAGCTGTTTTGGCTGAACGAGATACAATGTGTCCGTTTTTAGCGGTGTGTTTGCATACGCGAAGTTTGCAAGAGATATATTATCTGTCGCGATTCTACCTGCTAGATTTTAATGTTGGCCGAGGAAGTAAGGAAAGAACAACGATGGCTTTCTTAACGCAGTTCGTATAACATATACTTCTTATAAAAATAACATAAATAATATCTACTTATATTTTACTTGAAAAATAGTTACATCAAATTAACTTGACCGGCACATTAGTGGGGTAGCGGAAGTTAAGCAGCGCTAGGCGTGATTAATACTTGGATATGCAACAACGGGTTGGTGATGAAACGAAGGTGTTCTCACCGTGCCCAAAGCACGGAGATCTGATTAATCGGTCTAAGCTTTCTTTATGTATAATCCTTAAATAAATAACTTAATTACGAAAAAATTTATATCCTAATATTTTCAATCACTTCCGAGAAATATTTCCAACCATCACTGTTTTATTGCTTTCAATGTTCATACCCATTTATAAAAATATTTTTACACACATTGAATGTAATAATACATTTTGACGTCGAGGTGATTACAGAAATAACAATGTTACTTCGCACGATCTTAATAACATGCTAACTCGTTTCACGCGCTAAATATTTATACTGAAAACCGGTTATTCAAAATTCAAGCCAGCGCCGGCTGATTTATAAATAAAACAACCGGCATAAGGACACGCAAAACGGGAAATCTCATTCGCGACGTACAATTAAGCTCAAAACGATTGCCAGACAGCCTAACTGACACGTGCTGAAATGCGCCACAAGCCACGAATCCCTGCGCATAACTGCGAATTTGTAGAAAAGAAAAAAGAACAAGAGAGGGAGAGAGGAAAGAAAGAGGAGACGACGACATTTTCTTTTCCCCGGCGAGCCGTTGTAAGCCTGTCTGTGGGACGAGAAAAGCAAGAATTCCTCCCGAGCTAAGCGGCAGCCTGTAGCATTGTGGCGCCGAACATAACGTATAGAAGCTTCACAGCGGTAATTTGTCCGAGCCTCCGAGAGAAGAAAACACCGCTCGTTAACGAAATAATAAACATTTTCGATAAGAGGCACACAAGCGTCAAGATGGCTTTGACTCCTAGCTACATGACATTGTAATCGCATGCGTGGGCTTCCGAACGTTTTGCATGCGATAGAAACATGAGACGAGAAATTCGCGTGCTTGGAAAGAATTTCCTTCGAAATTTCTTAGATAAACTTTATTTATGTCCGTGGCATAAGCGCAAGTAACATGCAGACTTCATGTACCCTTAATTTATAAATTAAAATATTTCAAGCTTATAATTGAAGGATATATCGATAACATGTTATTATATAGCATAATTAAATATAATTTACAATTTTTTTTTTAATTTAAGAAATAATTTTTAAAAGAAAAATGTTTTTATTTTAAAATAATTTATTATTAATATTTTTTAATTTTTATATAATTGTATATTATTATAAAAAAATTTATAAGGATAAGAATTCTAAGATATATTATTAATAGACTAAAAATATTAATTTTAAAAGTAATAATGTATAATTATTACTACTTCACGTATCTCTATAATATTTAACCGAATAAACATAATATAGAAATGAAAATTTACGGTAGAAGAATTGTAAAAGAAAATACGAAAGCTTAAGTTTTATTATAGAGTAGCTTATTCGATGCTACACTATTAAATATACCATGTAAATAAATTATTTATTCGAAGACAACGATATCTTGGAATAATTATTATCTTCTACGATTGGTCAATGTCTTTATATTAAAGACTTCACAATTATCGTACTGACGGCCACTGCACGCGTTTACGCCATAGGCGACCCACAATACTGAACGCAAACTAAAAAAGCTGAGAGAAACAGAAATGTGGCAGCCAGCGAAACGACGTGCTAAAGCGATAAGATATTTTCTTTAATAACACATTTAATGTCTTAGATCTCGGTTTTACTACAGATTTCAGTAACACTTGCGTAAGCGTTCCTTTGTGAAAAAATTATATATATATATATATATACCATCTAAAAATTACATTTATTACATAAAGCTATCTTCTAATATAAGTTACTACGTCAATCGTTAGCGAAAAATTTTATAAAAGTTTACTAGATTTTCAATAAATAATCCTTTTGAAAATACTTTACACTGTATTATTAATCCATTAATATTTAATTCTTTCATATTTCACTGGGAGAAATTTTTTCTATTGAAAATGTCTAGAGAAGTTAGAAAATAACTAAGACAATAAAGTACTTCTTATACAGTGATAAGACGATTACTTTGGTAATATTTCCCATTGACAAGTGAAAACGCTATAGTTACGTAACCTCAACAAGTTCGTATTAAATATTTCACAGTAATATAATCGTATAATTAAAAACATCTAGCAAATAAAAGATAGATCGCATTCAGATATAAATAAAAAATACTCAAGAAGCAGATATAAACAAAAGCTGATTGTTTGACTACATTACGTCTCTCACTTTTGACATGTAACTATTTTTACTTGAATTTTTTTTTTTTTTTTTCTAAGAAATAGGCGAATATGACCGGAACCGTTTTACAGGTGGACCAAAAATGGTATTCTTTCTTACAGTTCGATAATGTTTTTCGTTTCTACCAGATAACTGTTATCAACAATGACTTGTTAGGGTTTTTGTAGAACATAGATTTAGAGAAAAAGTGTTGTAATTCATTAGTGCATCAATACAGCCTGAATATCAATGATAGCAGAGCGGCGAATCCCGCACGCGCTTCCTTTGATCTACGAACTTTTATTGCGTTTCTTAGAAAAGTTAATTACTCCGCGAATGATTCGTAAAGCGTATATAGCCTTCAACTTTAAACTTTGATTTTTCCTTTACAAGCTGTTTCGCGAGCTTGATAACTTTAAATTACATAGAAAAGTTTTTTACTTTTTGATTTATTAAGAGTTAAATGAAAGATGCAACCATTTTGTATTGAAATTTGTTAGATTATTGTATAAAAGTTTAATAGTACTTACCAATTTATTACCTATTTAAACCTAATTTATTGCACTAATTTCCTATTCTCAATTACGGCAAACGCAGACAAATAGCCTGATAATGAAGGCATATTCAAACGTATTAGGATTACTAAAGGTGATATGCTTGCTTAGAAATAGCGTGCGAGACATTACTTGAAACACTTTATATTCATTAAAATTCTAAACACATTATACTATCAAATGCTAACAAATTGATTTAATCCAATAAAGTTTGCATTTTCTTTGAAATATAAAAGATAGGTCTTGGGGATTATAAAAAATGAGAGACGAATGAGAGAATACGTTGGATTAATTATTTGGTTTTATAATCTATAGCAAAATGCTTACGATTACGGGCCTATATATCGAGTTAAATAACTGCACAACTATAAGTAATACTATAACCGGAGTAATAGAATTAGGAATAAAAGATTTGAAATGTTTGCAAGATTATTGGTAATTAGAATTTACAACCTCGTAAGGTGTCACTTAACGAAGTTGAATACCATTTTATTATTCTTATTATTGATTTGCTGAAATGTTTGGATAAAAAATATTACAATATATGTTTCACATATACAGTCTGCAATTACTTATTCCGAGATAGCTATATATCTATGATTATTCAACGTATCTCTCCAGGCCTCTTAGAAACTCACGGAAGAGCTTAGATCTCACAGTCAGTCAGTGAGAGATCAAATCTATTAGCGTCGCATAACGGATGAATTAGCGTGCCGCTATTTGCCGCGTTATCTTCAAAGCCGTGCACATCAGCGGTCAGCTGACCCTTCCATAGAAGCTACTGGTCGTCGGTAGTTAGCATTCATAAATCAAAGACGAACGCCAACCCTATACACAGCTCCCAATCTGCCGTTCAAAAAGCTACGCCATTTTTTCTCGCCGCGGAGGAAGTGGCATCGAAGTAAAGACTTATGTCTGCCACGCAATACCCTCATAAGTGCTGAGTCATGAGGGATTTTGATACACCGCAATAAACAATCCATTCCGGGTAGTAAATCATTTGGTTAAATGCTTTTTATGATGACTTTCATTGAAGAGTCAATCTAAGTGCCTTTTGCTTGTCAGTAAGGTATATGATATATCAAAAATAAAATTGTCTTCTTGTACCACGGGTCAGCCAAGGTTGCCATTTTATGAAGATTGAATGAAAAATTGTTATTCCCTACAATCCTCAAAACTGCTAAATAGCGGAAGAAAATGGTGGTGCGTAATAATTTTGAATAAGTAATTGCAGCCTATATCGATGCATATCTCTGATGGCGATAATCTGTCGTGCGTCGGGTATCCCACAGCATAGACAGAAGAGGGAAAGAAGCAGCACCGTGAGGTAGGCGGCGAACGGTGCAAGCTCCGCGAGGCGAATCCGCCGCGGACAACGGTAATTGCGCAATCGCGCACAATCGTGCGAAGCGAGTGCGCGCACACCGGTGGCGGCACTGGCTGCGTATATAAATTCCCGCCGGAAGCGACGTCGCATTACGCGCCGGCCGAGAACTTCGCGGCTGCAGCTCCCCCGGCCCTTTTGAAATACGAGCGTTGCCGCGCCGGCGCTATATATACATGCGCAGCTTCTTCTCATTGCGGCCTCTGCTATTATGCAAATGCGCCTCGGAAATCTAGCTGCTGCCGCGATAAGGGCAGCGCGCGCTCGCCGCCGAGGAGCCAGGGAGACAGTCTCTTTGTTTTGCGCGGACGGGCGCAATTAGGAAAAATTTCGCAGCTCCCGCGTTTATCATCGCCGAGTGAGACACTCGCTCCGCGAGAAAGCAGTCGGCAGTCTCAAGGTCGAGGAGTATGGACTCGACTAGCTTCACCTGCAGCCGGTATATGTATATGGCCTTTTCAGAGAGCGCCAGACGAGGGGGGAGAGAAAATGGATAAGGCGAGCAAACACGAGTTTCATTGTTGACAATGAACATTGTTTTAGCGCGGGAGAAACACTGCGATTATTCATGTCGGCTGTGTGCGCGGTTTTGTATGCGCGTATGCGGCCAAAGTTATATATTCACAACTCGTAATTAGAGAAATTTCGAGTAAATATAACGTATGTATATCAGAGCTACGAGAATTAATATTGCAAATTCTTTCCTTGCAGTTTAAATTATTTTTTATAACTCTAGCCAGTTTTCAACTAGTCTTTATCATGCATAATATATATACTATTTGCATTTTTAATAAGTTTTTAATAGTATGCTTTGCATGTTATACCAACTTGCTGTGCATCCCAACATCTTGGGGGAGGGACTAATCCTTACCTATTATGTCTTATAAAAAAAACTTTTTAAAATATATAGGTAGTTTAAAGATAAGTGCTGCTATTAGATCTAACGGTTAGGAACTAAAAATAACTACCTGTACAAAGATTAAATCATAGTTGATATTATAAAGAAAATAAATTTAGATGAAACGGGATTGGAGAACACTTAAAAGAGATCATAAACTCTTTCGTAATACAATATTTATGTAGAAGGGTGTACAAGCAGTTAACTATAACTTTTGTGTAATAACCCTGCGACTACAGTTTTTAATTTTTATTCGGATAATCCTGTTCAGTATTTTGCAACAGGCCTCTAACTTCATTTTGATAACTTGTATTTTACTTTTTAACATGATCATAGTCCGGATAATCTAATTTAATGAAAAAATAAGCGTCCGAAACAATTTAATAAATCTAATTAACCTAGTTGGAAATTGTACTTTATGTACGCACATTGGCTTGAATAAGAGCAATTAAAACGACATTTAGAATGCATTAAGGAAATTTATTACGGAAAGTGATAAGGGGCACGTTGAGCGGGTTCAGTTCACACATTCACGCAGGAAGTTACTTCAAATGACTAATCCTAAGCGTTTAATAAGGCAACGAATTTTATTTCTCCTAAATAATCCTCCTACTCGCAGCTTTCATCAAGAGAAATAAAACTTTGCAACTAGCAAAGAGTCAACTCAATAAAAGTCCCGACTGCAGCTGCAGTGCCGAAAGCAAGTGTCGCACAGCCGAATTAAAGCCACATAAGCGCGCGTGCACCAAATCGTCGAGCTACCGAGGCGACGAGGCGCGAGTGATGGATCGCGTATGCGTGGATTATGCAAAGCGCGATCGTCGCGGCTCTTTTGCAACGCGCGTGCAGCCTGACCCCGCGCGCGACTGTGCGAGCTACCTCTGATTTGCATCCCGCGCACACGCAAGTGAGTTAGCCCGAGGGGCCGAGCGCGCGCTAAACGATCGCGCGGACTCTGCCTTTCTTTACGTTCGGCCGGATTCGAGCGTGGCTGATTGGGGGAGGCTAGATTTGAATTTTTCCAGTTGCAGCTTGCCTCGAAGTCGCTGCATATTATTTTGCTAAACTCATTTCTGGTTTGTTAAAATAGCCAGTAGCGCATTACGCACAGCGTCAACACGACTATGAGTATCGCCTATAAATAAATCTTTGTTTTGATTGGGTCAGTGTAATTCTATCGTAATAAAACGTTGCGATAGTTGAAGTTTTATTCGATAAGTAAACTAGGTGCGAATGCAAAGCAATAGACTTGGGAGATACTCAAGTACGAACACGATGATGCAACACTTGAGAATCAGCTGATATCAACAGCTGAGACATAACAGCGATAAAATACCAGCGATCGAAGTAGATCGGCGATGTGAAATTCGAAGAAACGAAATCGACTCATACGCAAAAATAGCACTTGACTTGCAAAATACATTAATGAAGAAACTTATTTTAGAACGGCGTGAATAATGCTCAAAACGTAAATGTCACTTGTTTCACATCGATTTGACGTAGAATCTTTTTCCCAGTATTCAAAGTCGAGAATTTCCCCGTCCACTTGGTAGAGCCGCTAACCTTGCTTCAAGTACTTTTGTATTCTTATATGCTACTGCAATAGCTTAGCTATGTAGAAATGCAATACCTTACCGACATCTCGTATTTTTTTAAACACACATTGATCACAATGTAGCCCGGGACGAAATTCTGAGCTATTTTTGACTGAAATAAGGTCAGAAGCGATTCCATTTGGAAGTTCTCCAATCAGCTTCGCTTTAATAACAGGTGGCCGCATCAACAAACTTTTTTTTTTCTAAACGACTTATGCTACGATACCTATTAAATAAATTGAAAATAATTCTTCAAAAACAAATAATAATATTTTTTTTTTAAATATTTCAGAGTTCTCGTGAGTCACAAGATTATTTATGGCCGTTGCAACCGGTTTACTCGGCTCAAAAAGCAAACTCTCACCCCTCTCAAGAAAAAGATAAGGGTCGGAGCTCTCGCGGCCGGTTTAATTAAGCGTTCGCGTGAAGTGCGCGTGCGCGGCAGCGCTCGATCACGCGGAGAAGCCTAAAAATGTCCCGATAAGCGGGAAAAAAGTAGCCCGCGGCCCGTGGCCATGCAATTTCGCGCGGAATAACCCGTTGCCGGATTAGCCCTGTCCCTTCCTCCGCTGGAATAAAGCCATTATAAAAGTAATCGCGATGCCCGAGACACGCGAAAAGAGTTTCTACTTGCTTAGAGAGAAGCGAGGCGTGGAGCACGCTGCTCTGTTTACTTTGGCGTAATATGCGATAATCCTGGCGCGCCGAGTCGAGAGTGCAGTCTGTCCCAGCGCGCGTAACGAGCGAGCCGATGCAAGCACGCGCGCATTATCATCCGAAAGTCCATTAACCCTTAACCTGGCTCATGCCCCCCTCTCTCTCTCTCCCGCTGGTTGTCTCTCGCGACACTCGATCGCTCGTCCAAGTGTCTCGTTGATAAGTGAATTGTCAATTTCAGCCCGATAATGCTGAAACTGTATAGTGGATGAGATACATTGACGTTGAATAAATGTATCGTTTCGTAATAACAATTGATCGGTAAATAAGAAAATACTTTGAAAGCAATAAAGAACGGCGAAACGGGAAGCAATGAATTTTATGAAGCACGTTTTTCGCTACGTGCAGAATCATTTCCCATGCAGCTTAGTGCGTATCGTCCCCCGCTGGCCGTTGGCAAAAGAAATGAAATATTTTAAGTAGGTATTGACGAATTTCCTCGAACGAAGCGCACACATTCTTATGGGACTCACGTTCCGGCGGGACGCATCGATTCACCGCGAGTGCGAATTTATTGTGTACCGCCCTTTTCATATTAATAAGACGGATCTGACGAATTGAATTCTAAAGACAGACAGCAGAATTTAACATTAAAATTGCATTTTTATATGTAAGTCATAATTTTTATTCTACCTATTTGAAAATTTTTAATCAATTTTCCTATAATTTATGTACATTTAAATATAATTTAAAATCTTTATACAATTTATAAGAAATCCTGTAAAAGAATAGCAAAATTTCATTACATAAATAATTATTGTATAAACAATCTATTTAAAAGTATTGACTTATATCATTTTGCAAAGTAAAGCACTATTAGGCCGCATGTTTTATTAACTTTATGCAGCGGCTACGCAGTTTCTTTGGGAAAAAATGTTAATTTGAATCGCGTAATAATATACTCTGAGCTGCGCGTAACTTCTTTACAACGAGAAACCGGCAATCGCGTGCAGCAGGAAGTATGCCGAAAATTTGATTTTTCGTGTTGCCCCGTGTCTCTCTGGCTTCTTATTAATGGTTCCAAGGATGCTGCCGCTATACCCTCATTAGCATAATGACAATCTGTCAAAGGACCGGACTGTCTGCTGAAAACGTCAAACGCTGCGTGCGGCGGTAGTCGTTTTCGGCCGGGCATAAATCAATAAACCCGATCCGCAATGTTACGTCGCCGTAATTATTATCCGGATAATTATTATGGTTTTTTCGCCAGAACTGTATGTCATCCGAGTCATAGAGTCGTTAACTGCTGAATTGACATTTTTACTCGACAAATGATCCCGCCATTGATTATGATTGCAAATACCTCGTTCTTTTATGAAGCGTGTAACATTCAGGAAATAATAAAGTCAGCCTTTTTTCGCCAAACTATCTGATTTATTTTATGCTCGTATTATACGAGCGCAAATTACGCTTTTATCGGTGCCGCTCAAGTAATGATACTTTTCTGTAATTTCAAAAGCAAACACTTATATCAACTCTTACGTTCATATTGACAACAGACTATAATTTTCTCTGCTCGCGGTAAGCAGCAGCTTGTAAATAATCCGATTGTCCTAATACTCAGTCTTTTTACTTTTGAAATAAGTACTAACGTTCCGCCGTTTTATCGCATATCCGATAAAGATGGCTCGAGCAGTTGTGACTTTTTTAATAACTGCCTCGTAAAGTGCGAGGAACAGTGAAAATAACGCCGCGCCGCAAATTAGTAAGAACAATAACAACGACGAGACGCGAAAAAAAAATAATTTGCCGGGAAACGAAGCAACAATAAAAGTCGGAGGCACATCTGCAAACGTTATTACTCTTATTTACATGTCGCGCGCCTCGTTCCCGGCTCGTTTACGACGCTTTGACAACCGTTACCCCGCATGCTCGTAAAAGTCCCGGCTGCATACGAGAGCAAGCACAAAGGACGCTAGGCAGCGTCTATATAGACTCACACCGGGACAAGTCGCGAAATCGAGAGAGAGAAAGAGAGAGAGAGAGAGAGAGAGAGAGAGAGCGCCACCGCAAGCCGACGCGCGACTCGAGTGGAATAAAGTCATTCGGCCGGACGCTCTAAGTAATTTGTATCGACGTCGAGGACGACTTTCCCCGGCGCGGACGCGCTCGCAACGAAAGCGATTTCAGCGATTAGCGACGGCGCGCTAACGAGAGCGCGGTGAGCCCGCGCGTTTTATGAATGAGCCCCGCGATGCAACTGTTGCGCAATCAAGTCGTCGAGGAGAGGCGCGCGCCGTTCTCACTTTTAACAGAACGGAGACGGGTTCAAAAGTGCGAAAACGTATGACGGGAGGAATTTTTGATCGATGAGCGCAGGGACCGAGCCCTGGAGGAGCCGCGCGCGCCTCTCGCAGGTAGAATTCAAGGACTGGCGTAGATCCAGTTTGACCACTTTCCTAGATACTTATCTATCACTGCTCTGCCGAATTGGACTTTGCACAAAGTATAACACACACGTGTGCGGGCTATTATGGAGAATATTCATTTACATGTCTATGCAATGTCGGCTGAGTTTGGCACAGTTTCCTAGTCAAAGATCAAGAATAATCTTCTTTACATATAAGCTAGAGATATATATATCTGTGAACTTCATATCATCCTTGGATAAGGCATATTAATTACTGTCTTAGATATAGATGAAGATAATTTTTCATTCAGAAAAATACAAGGTCCCTCGAAGTTTGTGAATATGAATAAAAGGCAATTGGAAAAGATATCAAAATTCCAATATGTAAATTGCTAATTAATAACAGTGTTATTACTAAAAGACATTCATTTACTAAAATAAATGGCAATGATATGGCAGGCATATATTTATTTTAACAATTTATATACAAAGGTACGGTAACTTTTATATTTTTAAATGTACTTGCATAAACAAAAATGAAATTGAATTAGATAATCTGAGATTATACTACATTCTATATTTTAATTATATTTTATTTTTTTATTAAAACTAAATAAATTTAAACATCGTAAATGAAATGTGTATTTTTTAAATCATCATAACTTTATAAGTATATATTAAACTCAAAGTGCTCATGCATGCATAATTGTTTCTAGGAGTCATGAAAACATAATTATGCACGGGCCACTCTATGTATTAACATTCATTTTCAATTCCAAGATTTAAAAGTCCACTTGGCAGATATTTTAATAAAAACATTTACAAATATATTTGTCTAAATTAAATAATAAAATAACCATTGCAAGATATAAATAAGTAGAAATAAAAACAAACATACCTATAATCAGAAAATTACAGGTACTATAAAGTGTCATAATTTTTGAGTTATAGTTTATACTATATCTGAAATAATCAATGTTTTTCCATGTGAGTGATAATTATAATATATAACAACATTAGTTTCTCTAATTATTAAGATAAATAAGACGTGTTGTCGAGTTTGTAATTGTACTATAGATAACTACAACTTACCTAGTATTTGAGGAAATGTAAACTTATGTTTCAAAGCTTCTCCTTGTTAATAGCTCGTTCTTGTTTCAGAAGTAATTTCATATCAGTACAAGTTAAAAGCGGAAGTGAGCACGTAAAGCGTATGAAATAAATTTGAAATTCCCATTTTATCGCTTGAAAGTGATTAAGGAAGCTACATTGATAACTTTTAAGATATTGCAATTAAAAAGCTTTGTTGACAAACAAAGCTATTCTAAACAATAGCTATTATTGTTAATATT
Source organism: Torymus sinensis (assembly GCA_030522985.1). Lineage (NCBI taxonomy): Eukaryota > Metazoa > Arthropoda > Insecta > Hymenoptera > Torymidae > Torymus > Torymus sinensis. The sequence goes on along the minus strand of JAPYZP010000794.1, from coordinate 14,813 downwards.
ATTTTAATTATTCAGTTTGTTTGTTAACAAAACGTCCTAATAATGGCTACATTATTATAATAATTTCTTACTTACTATACCTATTTAAGACCAGGCTGTACGGGAATTTTGATAGAAACTGCTGAAAATCATTAAAACACAACTAGTTTAGTTACTAAACTACAAGTAGGAAGCTGTCGTTAAAAGTCCGTCGTTGGCGCTTTCTCCCACGCAATGCACAGCACCTCCATGGCGCATAAACAAACTTTACACGGCTTTTATTTTAACGGCGCTTGCACTCTATATACGTGTATACTCTTGCGTAAGAGTCAATCTCGCCATAGGTGTGTGACAACATTACGAGGAACTTTGGTCCTAGTGATCTTTATCTCCATTATCCTATCAAAAAGACCCTATCAAATGCCAAATTATTACAAAAGCGCATCAGATTGAATGGTTGTTGTTGCAAAACTTTTTCCTGCCTCCAGCAAACTGTCGTGAAAAATGTAACCACTTTATGTGGACCTATAGATTTACAATTTCTTAATTTAATTAAACTGAAACGTTACTTATTAATAGTCGAGAGGACCGTTTCTCTCGTATATTATTTTTCCCAACTATGTCAACGTTGAAACGAAGGGAAATTTTGAACGATGCCATAAACTCAAGTGATTTCGTAACTGTTGCGACTACATGTCTCCGGTCTTAACTTTCTTTTAATAAAAACGTCCTTATTATAGTGACAAATTACTTTTCAATATTTTATGCATCGCATTATATTTTTGTTAAATAATTAAGTCTAATGTAAGGAGATAGATATTTATGTAATCGAAGCATAACTAGATTAGTCAAAGCACAATAACTTCGAATATGCACTCTGTGCTGCCACAAAGGTGACATAATCGAAAGCAAACAGAAGCTCATAATGAATTATGAATACATTGTTTAGGTTTCCACTGTGTATTTTAGATTTGACTTGCGAAGTAGGTTCTCACGAAGATTTTTCTCTCAGGTAGCACTTTTTTGCACCTATACACGCTTGCTGACATGCTAATCGAGTTCGTTTTTAAGGAGAGTGTGAGAACGGAGAACAGTTCGTGATATCAAAAACAAAATATTATGTATTTCCGAAATAAAATAACATGATAGAATAGTTTTTTAACAGAAATAAATACGAAAGGCTTAGCTGTTTTATTATCATTTATACTTGTATTATTAAACTAAATGATAGTTGATAAATTACTTACAACTTTAACGGTTTCAGCAATTTCATCCAAAATTATTTTTTAGCACCAAAATAAGAATCTATAATGAATAGAATTTTGTGAGCGTATGTGTTCTTCCTTTTTACACACAATATAAAAACAAAAAACTCTGTTGATATAATAATGGAATAAAATAATCTATGGCTACAGTAAAAATAATAATGAAATATTAAATTTCCTATTATTTATAATCTTATGATTATAATTTTGAACCAGTAAAGCATATATAAAAATAGGACTTAAAATTAAGTGTAAGCATCTCAAGTTGATGTTAGAGAAAGGTTTAATAAAAATTAAAAAAACTCTTAGAAAATTGCCATATACCGTCTCTTAAGGCTACTAAAGATTATGGACTCATGATAATTCAAAAAATTATCCAGATTTATAGGGAAAATGCAGAACAGTAAATTCTCTTATATTTCTATAGAAAAATTTTCTCTATTTTTTTTTGCGTAATAACTTTTAGATGTACGATAATTTTTCCGAAACTATATGAGTATTACTAAAATTTTGCTCAGTGTGCGGGTTTGATTTAGGTTATTGAATTCGATAATGTATCATTTATTAATATTGAGTAAAAAATAATAATGGCTAAAGTAAATTTGTAATAAGTATGAGCATTCGCTAAATTTATTCGTCCTTTTCTATCTGACTAAAAGGTCGACTTTCAAACTTCCAATTAAAATTGACTCGAGGCAGCAAGTCAAGTGAAAAATATGGCCTGTCTAGGCGTCTGCTCCGAGAAAAATTTCGCCACTCTCTCTCTCTCTCTCTCCTCCCTCCTTACTATCCTGTATCTCGTCTCCAAGAACGTCTCAATTGTCTCGCGTGTCGTCTTGCATCCGAGACTTCGACGGACGACAATAGCGTGAAAAGGCTGGTCACGGAAACGTCGTCGTCGAGGCGCTATATGCACGCTCCATTTATAGCAGCTCGCCGCGAAAATAAGTTCAACGAGACACTCGCGCGCACGCGCTTTGCTCTTTCGCCGTAATAAAGTGTGATTTATACGCGCGGCCGTAATTACCACCGCCATATTCCCATAGAATGGTTGCTAATTTGGTATGGAGAGCCATGATGGAAGAATAGTAACGCCCTCCATGTAACATTGGTAAGAAATTTCTATCCGTGCAGGATTCCCGCAATTTACAAGCTTCGATTAGGCCCACACCGAGTGGTAGTTGCGCGCGCAGAGCTTTTATAACGCGCCCCTAGCTGAGTGCCAAGCTTCGATAGCGCTCCATGTACGGCTAATCCTGCTCGAAGTGCGCGAGACCGCACACGCCAGTTTTATGCGCTTCGGAAATTTATTAGTTTGACGAGCTTTACTAGGGGTTATTTATTGCCGCGGGCTGATTCTCCTTGTCTGGAATTTCAATATCGCCTGTGGTAAGTACTGCGGAGAACAGAGCCATTTTGAAAAATTTAAAACTTCCAATAGTTATCCGAGTTTGAACGATACTTAGGAATTTAGTTTATTTTATTGAAAAGATAATGTATAATGAACTATGCTTTGCTGTGTTGGAAACAAATTTATTTTATTATGGTCTATATATTTGAAAATATTGTTTTTCGAAAATAAAAAAGATTAATAATAAACGATTATGCTCAATCGCAACAATTTTTTTTATTAAAGCAAAACATGTATGAATACTCATAAATCCACTCTAAGAAGTTTTAATGTATTCAATTGAATGACAGATAGTGTGAGGAAGAAAAAATGTTTTTGATAAATAGGTTTAACAATTTATCAAACTTCCAGAATGAACTTGTGACTTATACTCTTGAAATTTTTAAAATTAACCTTCGGGTTTTATAAGTTTATATTTGAAATCACGATCTCTTTTAAAATAGCGCAATTAATTATAGCCAAAATATCAATTAAGAATTCGGAACAAGTATTTCTTACATAAGTCTTACATAATCTGAATATTATTATAAGTTAATCTTTTAAATATTTATTATTTATTTGCTTTTGCTTTTGCTTTATATTTATAGAATATAAATTATTATATTTTATTTCTATGCTATTCATTTAACTCGTATTATAACGTCAAAGACTGGCATCGTCTGCCATAGTTGGGCTCGCGCACACTTCCTCTTGACTTCCGAAAAAAAAAACCGGTCAACACGCCGCGGCGCCGGAGACGCACGCGCGACGTGATGTTTGCTCAGTCGTTTTCCTGCCGGTATCCGCGTGGCCCGCACTCAAGTCGACGTCCCCGAGCAGTGCGAGCGAGCGCGCGCGCGCGACCGAATTCCCTTTTTCCGTTTTACGCGCGCGCGCGTTTTATGGGAACGATTCACCTCGCTGCACTATATATTTCAGCGACGGCGCACAACGTTTACGGTTTACGGCTGTACGCGCGCTCGCATCTGTGCACACACACATGTGGCAGCGGGCGCGAGTCCTCGACTTGTTTGACCACGTTTTTCATCGAATGCTCTGCCATTTATATATTGTCGAAATCGAGAGTCTCCGCGCCGCGGGCCCGCTATTCTCATACTCGATCGCCTTGAGTAAACATCATTTTTCGGTTAATGCAAAGTCAAAATATTTGGATGGGGCTCGAGAGGAAGTTGAGTGAGTATCAACGTACTTTTTTATCCCATCAATCAATCACTATAAGAAAAGAGGCTCTATTCTCTTGTATAATTGAATGTGAAAAAACGCTGTTTTTTTTGTTATTAGAAATGTGATAATCGTGAGATGAATTTACATTACAAATATTTAAGGAAAGTTTTATTATATTAGTCGAATCTTCATCTTTATAAGTTAAGTTAATAATAGCTAATCGTTTCCTAAAATGTGTCAGGATAATATGAGCTCATTCAAATAATCGCATTTAGCGCGCGCATCAATCAAAGTTTGCAAAGTTGATTCCGCGACTAGAAACAATTAAGCTGGCACATGATGTCATTCTCGGATGATATTCTCTAACGAGGAAAAGATTGAACGTCGACCCACAAAGCCATGACACTTACCCGAGATTATTCAGAAAAGCCTCAGAGGAAAAGCGTACAATGGAATACGATGCGCAAGTGCACCAAATTCCATGAAGAACATTTCTCTCTAAACAACCAAGTCGTGAGCTCCGTACGCGCCTTATGCTTTTCGCACCCCATCGCCCGTTTGCCCACACACCCGTACGTAGTATAAAAGCGATAAATAATCATCAGCCGTGCGAGGCCATTAAAATTAATTCAGAGCCGAGCGAATCCCCGTCTCTGTTGCACTGAGCTTTTGACTGGCACAGTGAGAATGCGATTCGCCTCGATGACAAAATTTGCCCAATATACAAGCGGGTGTTTACTGACCCGTTCTTCGATCTGTCACATGTATGCTTTCTTTTAAAAAAAGCTCAAATTTCTAAAAATTCTTTTTATTTGTTGAGGTTTTTCGAGCTTTTTTAATACATTTACTTGTTAGAACAGTAAAAACAATTTGAGATCACAAGAATATTTTTAGTCATTTTTATCTTTTGTCAGAAAAAGAATATTATATGATTCACGTATCATTATCGTTTATTTGATCGATATAGATAGAGATTAGATATTGATTTTGATCAGCGTAGTATTTACAAACTGGTTTGTATAATAGAAGATAATTGTACATAATTGATTGTACATACATGTTTCTTGTTCGAAAGTTTTTCAATCTACTAACTCAAAAAATAAAATGAAGTCTGCGAGAGTGAGGTTGTGAAAACTTGCTATGTTGTACTTTCCACCGTTTTCTTATTTCATTATACTAACAATAATTGCTTGCTCAAACAGGTTTATTCATTTGTCTTTCACAAAAGTCGTTATAAATTTAAGTAGCGTAATTACAGATATGTAATCAAGTGCAATATCTAGTTTTATAAATAATATAAGATTTGTTGGAAAAATTATTTAATTATTGGCATTCGCTTATAATAAATTAATGTAGCTTTATCAGTGAGTAATAAAAATATTAACATAATTTATCATTTGTACATTACAGGTGAGTCAAACGAATCATTTCACGGAAAAGCTTTTCTTTAATGTAAGTTTTAAGATATATAATATATTAAATTTGATTTTATTTACGTCGCTAGAACGAATTACGCTATTCACTCTAATGTTGCTTTTTGATACATTTACTGCATATAGGCAATTGGTAGTCAAAACTTTGATTCAACAAAAGACATAGTCAGGCACCTTCAAATACATCGAGCAATATTCAATGCATAGCACCTCTAATGACACTCTTGGTCACCCTCAAATGTAAAGCTACGCACAAACGCAAAACCAATCGGCATTGCTAATTCCTCCTAATTCGATTTCCAAGCGTGTACGCGCGCGCGCGCACGCGATTGTTAACGGAGAGCGTGAGTTACGGTTAAGGCACTCAGTGGCGCCAACGAAATAAGAGAAAAAGTCGAGGAGAGGCAGTTCGCAGACGTAGAATATTCGTGTTCCTGCGATCGCGCGCGCAGAAGCGGCGCGTCCCCCCAGCAAACAGGCCCGTCGTTGTCGCGACTATGCATCATTCATGAGCCGTCCGGGCTGCGGTACCACTACTGCCGCATGTTTCCCTCCAACTGATACACTCATTGATACGGGAAGATCCGGAAGCAAGGAGAGCACGCGCATGCTGTAGCTACTGAGAGGTAGTTTTTGCTCTATTCAAATGATTACGTATGTGTAGCTCGGTTACAGGAATAAGGCGGAGTGCAATTCGATATAGTTGAGACTGTTCCCATGTTTCTTATTCTTTACTTACCGAGTTTCGATCGCATGTTTATAATAATCTCTAATCGTGTAATTTAGAATCAATGTGATTAAAAACTTCAAAAATTTCAAACTCACGGAAATGTAAACCCACTTAATACTGTTTCAACAAAATACCGATCCTTATTCGACAATTATATTCATTAGACTATCCATGTACGGTCGATAATAATTCTATAATAACCATACAAATCATGAGAACATATTACTACTCTTATTGTTTCTTGTAATTTTTTTTTTTTACAATTTCATTCATTGTTCTTATTTCGTAATTACTTATTAGCGAATCAGTCATTATACAATTATAGGTATATTAGAAGTGAAATAACGGGACTCGCGATCCCATCTCTACTACAGTTTTTTGGTTCTTACGATGAACAGGCTCTAATTTGTTAATATACACGAAATAAAAACATTTTTTAGTTTAATTATTGAAGTATTAGCAAAACACGTTAAAAAAAGTTAAGCTGATTGCAAATCATACATTGGAATATCACCAGCCTTTTTCATTTTTTTCAAGACTAACAACTTCATATCAAGGCAAACTTGCTGCTTTGTTTCAAGTTTAATTATGAATGCACATCTGCATATATATGTCTCTATAAAAAATTGATAAAAAACATTGTTATAAGAATTCAGGATTTCTCAGTAACCATTAAAGATCTTTTTCTGACGAAATGTAAGTAGCTTTTTTTGTAATTCAAAATCAAAATAGTCAATAGTAATAAATTTTTCAACTTTTAGCTTGCATTTAAAATTTTCCAATTTTGGTTTTAATGAAAACGTCAAGAGGAAATTCATGAAAAATCAATAACAACGAAATGAGAAAGCAAAGTAATGTGTCTCGCAATTTCGCACCTCTTCGGCAATATTATTTACACACTATGACGTATTTATGTACAGATAAACTATGTATTTCACTAGTAGCACCGCGTAACATGCTAATCGCTTAGAATTCAAGGAACAATCTCAGCAAATTTCACATTTTCTCCAATTTTCTCGGCGCCTACTCGAAAACTTTCCCTTGTAACTTCCACGAAAAGCAAATAAAGCAGAACCGGGCGCTAAACTAACAAATAGCAATAATCGATAAATTATGTAAATGACACGCATAGACGCGCTTATCGATTAAAGCGATTCTCGCTCCACTTGCGAGGACTTCCTGCTACGGGAAATTGGCAAAAAACATCGGCAAAAGTTCGTCGCGCGCGCAGATAGCCGTTCTCTCGCGCTTATCTTGTAGGCGCGCACGTGGCCTAGCGGCATGATATATACACAGGCTCTCGCGGGATGATGACACGGTTCTCCCAAGGGAGCTTTCTCGTTAATTGCCATAGCACCAGCCCGCGCGAACCGCCGATCGCTCTGCTCGTTGCATTTTGCACATATGCTCGGCTCTGGACCATAAAGAAGAATTATGCTTCAGTCTAATACATGCGAATTTCAGGCCCACTGGGACCAACTGCGCGCTGATAGTTGACGCTGCAAACACTAGCTGGTATTTTTTTTAATTCAGGGAATGCGTATGGTTCATACGCTGCTATTTCTCACATTGATGTTACGTTCTACAAATGCAAAAATTTTCTTTATAAATATGATTTATTTATATAGTTAAATGTTGAATAACTATATATCAATAACTAAACAATTCAAACATTAAACTATTATAAATGAAGTCATTTAGTGACATTTTATTCTAAAGATCTTTTGTTGTGTTCCAGGACTAATTGGACTCTGTTTGAAAAAAAAACTAATTATTAACTGAAAGTTTTCATTCAATTATAATAAAAGGTTAATTAAATTATATTATAACTTAATTACCCTGGTAGAAATTCTCTCTATTGAAAATCGCCAGGAATTTAATAAATAGCTACTTAGTAAAAATTTATGGATAGTGATGAAACGATTTTTCCGGTCTATTCTCCATTTAATTGAGATAAAATAACCTTCAAAATTTTACTAAATTTTCTCTGTAATTTGATCATGTGTTCCAAATATTAAAAAAAGATAGCTAACCAAAATGTAAATATGAATTATTGGCATTTAATTCGTTTATAGTACTGTGTCAAGGGATTCAAACATAATGATTCTGCTGTAATAATGATAATAGCAAGCCTTTACTAGCCATTTTCTAACTACAACAAACTGGACAACTTTAATATCTTTTAAATACTCATAAGAGCTAATACATAAATTTGCGAAAAAACTGAATCTATTATTATGTCTATTAAATGGGGAATATGGCCGAGAAAAGTGTTTAGTTTTTGTCGATTATTGGCACTACTATAAGTAGCTATTTATTAGGGAAATACTGAAGTCGATTTCTACCAGGGTAACTTTCTTAATATGTTTGATGTATTGTAACATTAATTTGTAACAACTTTCAAATTTATCATTCAAGTATTTACTATTCTTGTTTCCAAAATGTTAAGGAGCTTACTTTTGCTTTCAATTTTTGTATTTTGTTATCGTTAACATCTGCCATTAATTTATGTAATAGAAAACAAGACTGACATGAAGTATTTTTATTACGAATCAAGTACAGACTAATGAAATGCGTTAACGAAAGTCAGAATCAAAACTATTATACCCGAAAATGAGCACACCAGTTGAAAAACTAGTCACTTTGAAGCCGCGCATAAAGATTGTATGTTTTTTTGTGCAACCAGTGAGGTGTGGACCGCGTTAAGTACTGCCGGAAATCACCAGTCGCTGTTGTTGTTTCCTATAAAAGGGCTTGAATGTATCCGCGACTCGGAGTCACTAAAAGTAACGTATCTTGAAAGTGTATTGAGCAAGATCTTTTATTACTTAAAACTCTATTTATTTTGTTTCAACATTATCTGTGTGTATTTTTATTTAAGATCATGACTATAAACTATGTTTTTGTTTTTTATAGTTGTCAGTTACATTTCGTAATCGTTTTTATTCTAAGTATACGACAAGCTATTATAATTACAAATATTTGAGTTCTTTCTCTTTTAGCTTATCTTCCAATCCCTTCATAAATGTTTTAGCGTGTTTATACGTTTATAAATAAGTGTTAGTAATTAGCAAGTGCCAATGAATATCAACCAATATTCAAATAATTTTCACATACTCTTGACTTTCTTCGCGTACATCTACTACTTATGTGTGTATGTATGTGCCGGAACAGAAATCAATTTAAGGCTAATATAAGGGTCTTGCCCGAAGCTCTACAAAACTTGTTAGGCCCTAAAATAATGGTATACCCTATAAGTCTGGTATACACGTTATCATTTATTATTTCGCAATCTAGTATATTATATTTGATTAAAAGGTTAAAGTATTATATTTATGAAAAATTGTTATTAAATACCTATGATACTTCTTAAAAAAAGGTAGTGAAATTTATAAATAGACGAACAACTTCATATTCACTCAGTTCATCAGCATCCAGTTTTATACGCTCATCGCATCATCGACGTTTTAATGAATATACAGTCTTACAGAGTGCACCAAAGTGTTTGAATAGTTTGTTGCGCGATGTGTGGAGCCGGCCCACTTGGTCCAATATCTCAAAGCCGCAGTTTAGCAAACACAGCGATCAGTGTATGAGTAAGACTACACTGACTCATGAACAATTTTCAATATTACTTCGAGAACGATCCCTCTCTCATATACCTATATTTAGCGTAGAGTTCCCTCTTACATGATCTAGATTATTAGCAAATTTTCTTAATAAACTTAATCTTTAGTAATCCTCAGAATAAATTGAAAATTTATCAAGTATAGATAAACTGACAATGAAGAAGTTCAATTGATTAAAATAATTTGAGCGTTTATTTATAAACATTTCCTAGTCACTTTGAATAAATGGTGAAAAAGTGAGGTAATAATTTATTTTAATTTACTAAATAAGTAAGAATCTGACGTAAGTCCATCAAATACAAATCGTCGTTTTTGACGATGTGCCACGATACAGCTAAGGGGAAAACCGGTGCGATGCACCGAGCGACGATTTAACGATCGAGGAAGTCTGAGGAGATTATGTAGGTTAATTCGCACGCGCATGGGAACGAGCAGCGTGTGGCCATCACTTATATCGGGCTCATCTATACGCCTCCGCCCGCAGCAGCCACAGCGAAAATCTGGATAAACGACTGGCGCGTCGTCGACACGCGCGCGCGACGTATAATCTTAGCTCGGCCGGGTGGCCTGAGTTTCGGGAAGACGGAATTTTCGGTAACGAATCGCGAGCTGCATAGGATTTTTTTTTCTCCAAAGACAAAACATCCCTCGCCTGAATTATCGTCGTTCCCGGAAGTGGCTATTGCTCTATTCGTATGTAGTGAATAATGAAGCCATTCGTGTGAAAGTGATATTTGACTCTTTGCAGCGGTATTTTTCAGTTGAATATTTTGAGAAAATTAATGGGAATAAATTAAGTTCGTGGTAAAGATACGATCTACGGACGATGCTAACTTAATTTTATCGGAAAAAATGGTGACAGGTGAATTTTCCTTAACGAGTTCTGGTGCGAAGGTTTTCTAACGTAATATTTGTTAATTTTAGTTGGAAATGAACTTTCACGATCCGATTACAAAATTTTCTTTAAGATACGACACACGAGTGTTAAGATTGTGGAAAAATCATCTGTAAATTTAAAACTAAATGTTATTTAGTGCAACAAATTTCTCTCTATTAATCGTATTTCAAAAGTTGAGAATTCCTTGAATTCACGACATTTTTAGATACATTCATAATAAGCGATGTTGTGCAGACAATTTGCTAATGGTATAGAAGTTAATAAAACAGACTTCAATGATTTCCTTGCCTAAAAATGACTTGAGTTTCATTTGGAGTTCCCTGCTGTATAAATGGATCGAATCCGATGATTCATCAGTTCAGTAATACTAAATGAAGAGTTTATTGTAAAATTTTATACTGCATTTTCAACTGGATTGCGTCATATTTATAAAATAGTCTCGATTGTTGAAGTTGTACAATTATGATAATTTTGAATTAGTTTTATTTGATTAATTTTTAAAATAAAGAAAAAGTATTATACCTGAACGTTAATTAACTATAAAGTTTGAAGATTGGCCCAACTCACTAAGAAGAAAATTGATTTTGCCCAATAACCGCAGAATTCAAAATTCATTCAGCTTCGATTATCTTATCAAGATAAGCAATTAAAAGTTTTAATAAAACGAATTCCGGGAATGTTCTGCTTGCTCTGTCATGTTTTATGCAGCGCAATTAGAAACGATGAAAGGCGAATTAAAGATATCAGTCGGGAAATCAAATGAACAAGTTACGCGCAGCTGTTATAAAAAGCGTCTACTCGGCTTACGCGCGCATCAACGGGATATGTATCCGGAATAGCAAACAGATGTGTCGCAATAGTTCCTTTTTCTTTCACTATATATATAAATGCGTTAATTGGCGAAACTAACTTTAGATCGCATCTTCGTCGTCACTCGATTCCACGGTAATGCGGCTTCGTGTCGCTGTCTCACAAGTTGTATGAACCCGTCGCGAGATTTTGTTGGTCTTTTCCTCTGTCGATGTGGCCGTCCTATAATTAAACTTGTACAGGTCAAATGGATTGTATTGAATCCCAGGGATTAACTGACATTACAAATCCCTTCGCAAACTATATTTGGCAAGACAAAATTAATTTTTATAAGTATAGATATTTTATATACAGGAACTTTTTTTACGCATGCAGAATTTACTTGAAATGCCATATCGACCTCACATAAATACTCTTAACTATAGCTTTCTTTCCGCATGCCTTCCCGATCGACGTAAAGAAAAGGCTTTGTTTTCTCAAATTTTCGCGCCCGCCATACTAAGCGACCTCGAGAAAGTTAACGCAACTCGTAGGCGCCATCTTACACAACGGCGGCATCATTCATAGTAGTCTCGAAGAGCTCGTCCGCGTTGAATTTGAATATCCCCCTCTCTCCGTTTCGCGCCTTGTTTTTCTTTCGGCTTTCTCGGCTGCTCCAAAAGCATTACACCTCGAGAGGTCATGTTTCCTTCTCTTCTCGAGAAGGGAGAGGATAGACGAGAGCACTGCAGTGCAGAGCGCGTCTTTGGCGTCGTTAACTGTCCCTTTCCTCGCTGAGCCCCTCACGGTTCTCGTACCGTAAAAGGTGTGCATTGTAGCGTCTGATTTACTGGCAATGAGCTGTTCAGCGGTTAACTTGCGGCTTAGAAGCGCCAGAAGGATGTAACTCTCCTCGGCTGGAAATTCGATTTTCGATAAATAAATCTAAATGATTGATGCCAATTCGAAAACGAAACATGCGAAATGTATATCATGTCTGCATAAAAGTAATAAAAAATCAGTTATTTCATATCTATATTCGACAATCTTACAAAAACAATAAATCATGATAAGAATAAATCTTGAAGTTATACAAACTTGAATATCAGAAAATATCCGAGTCTTCCCCACAACTCGAACTACTAAACAACGCTTGTTCTAGTTATCTTCTTTTCATAACTTCCACTGAACGAATGAGAAAAACCGTCTTATTAGCATAACGCATACAAGTTTTTTCACTCGTTTCTACGCTTACAAGAGCGTTGGTACTGCGGTGGATCGGAAGCGCACTCGAATGTTTTTCTTTCCTCGCCGCACGCACGGACTGCTCTTTCGTTCTAGCTAGGTGCGCCCACAAGGCGACGCCCAACTGTCATAACCAGTTGACCTTTTCTACGAGAAAACCGCACTTTACACCGTCATCCTCGCTTTTCACCTCCAACGATCTATCGAAAGCAGCTTAACGCCGTTTTATTGTCGCACAAGCGCTGATTTCTCCGGCGTAAAAACTCTGCCTCTCCCGTGTTCTGGCTTTGTACGTCATACCGTATTGACAAGGATCGATTTGATGACGACGCTGATGATGCCAGAAAAATTTGTAGTAATTTCTACTGTAATTGTAAAAGGTTCACATATAGAGAATTTAGGTCAAAGTCGTTGAAATGGGTCGCAAAATAGCAAATTTTTCAAATAAAACATTCTTAACAATCAGTTTTTTAAAATATCGGCATGGATATGTGGATCGTGTTAGACCAATTTTAACCGGATAGAGCTTATTATTTTTGTTTTTAATTACATAGTTTCGAAAGATATTTCTCTATTGTCAAATCGGATTTTCAATTGCTGTATATCTTATAATTTAAGAAAAATGTTAATATTTGTTATTAGTTATTCATGAAAGCATGATTTTTCGAAAATAGATAATATCTTGAAAATAAAGAGATATTATAAAATTTGTATAATTTAGGCAAATAAAATATCTAGCAAAACCTAAAATAAAAGCAGGTTTCAAACTGCCGTAAAATGCTAATGCAGTAAATCTTAATAATAAAATTATAATTATAAACCTCGCCTGGTTTATAACAAAACAGAAACATGAATTATAACTAAAAAGTACATAATTAAAATTATGATATATACTATACATACATACAACCCATAGTTTATAAATAACTACTTATTAATATGCATGAGAAGCCAGTGCATTTTGGGTATCGAAGAGGCAGAAATGTAGTGCATGCTGGAAACGTACATAACTTTGAAATAAGGCGAAAACTTTAATCACGTTTCATGTTACGCACGAGACTTGTAAAATTATCTTCTACTACTAAGCCTTCGAGATCTTCGCTAAAATAGCAGCAACGTGAGACAGCCAACAACGCGTGTTGCTAGCGTAACAAAAAAGAGATGAAGTTAACGATCTGAACGAATTGGTAATACTGTTTGAAATGCAGAAGTAAAGAGATTAATCGAGGGCTTTTGATCTCCTTTTACCATTTTGCTACAATTTGTTATTCTAAAAATAAAAACAACGCACGAAATACCCAACAAATTATAATAATTATTGGCTGTTGTAATGTCAAAAGTGACACACTTGCGTGTCAAATGGATTAATACAAATATAAATAGTTTTTGTGAGCACGAATTCAGTATAATTAGAGGTTGCAGTAAGTCTAAACATTCAAATGTCTTTGCTGTAACGCCGAATCAACAACTATAAGGAGTGTTTAATTTGTAGAAAGTAGCGATTGACTATTTTGATTAAATATATTCAAGGCAATTTAAAATAGATGATAAATAAACGATTGTAATGTCATTTTGTGAAACGTATGAAAATAAGAAGCTGTCCGTAGAACCACAAAGTATGTGATTACTTGTAAATTAAAAATAGGTTGTTATCGTTCCTTACTATAAATATTATTATAGTTTTCACCTTCACTTTCATATTTCATTTGATGCTGAATATAAAATGATTTGAATATTATCGACCAACTTTACCTTAAAGATCATATTGAAAGAATAGTAAATAATTAATAGAATAATTCATGTAGATAATTTCATTATGAAATTTAGGAATCGATTATTTAAAAAAATGTTTTATATGTAGTTGTCTCGCACTTATTGAGGTTAAAAATATGCAACTGTTTTACTCATTAAAATCAGTATAAATTTATATAAATTTTGACACTCCAACTTCCCATGATTGAAGATATTTAATATATGATTTTATTACACTAATAAATTGGACAGAAACATTTTCTTCGTGATTTCTTTTCATATATACGAAAAGGGCTTCGTTTAAAATAAAAAAAACCGCTGCCAATACATTGGCACTTAGCTTCCTCAAACTAATTTATAGATTCCTTTTATTAAATGGAAATTATAAAAAAATGAAAAAAAAACGATAATGAATTTCCATAAAAAAATTTCTTTCTTTTTTATTCAAAGATATTAATATTTATTTATAAATTTCATTGTTTAAATTTTAATAGATTAGTCTTATTTCTCACTTTCTT
>JAPYZP010000793.1:0-21474 GCA_030522985.1 Torymus sinensis | reverse complement strand
TTTCCAACAGCTTATCTGATGCACAGTGGCACTTGTGGCTTGTCTCTATAGAGCGTCTGACTTGCAATTCAGTTCCTCGGGTAGAATCCAAACGTCGCAGCGTTAATATAAAGACATATTAAAGTGAATAAATATTAATTACTTATAATAAAAGTATAAATAACGCATTACTGTTAGCATTTTATCAAAAAAGTAATAATCAGTATTAAATTTGTTCTTAAGAATTCTGAGCAAATTAATATCACATATACAAAACGTATCATCAAAGCGTCTCAAATAAAATTGTCAAAAAACTATATAATTTTCGCCTAATTATTTCTTCTTCTTGTAATTCACTCCAACACATCGTCAGCAATCATCCGTCATCGCTTGCGCGCACGAAGCAGAGAAAAACCCCGCGGCAGCTTCAGAATCCGCCCGCGTAAATTCGCCTACAGTTATAAATTGTCCTGGCCCGGAAATAAAGGAAAAAGTTGGCGTCTACACCCGCGTCGAATATGCTCACTGACGACGCCGCGTGTGCACCTATACACATATACCCAACACGCCGCGCGTCGTGAATCTAAATTCGGACCAGTCTAAACTTGCTGCGACAGGCAAAAAGGTTGTACACACCTCTCGTGTCGTATACCTTATACCTGTGCACATGTGCACACCTGCCCCCTGTGTCTTTTAACGGTTTTCGCGCGAGCATCTGCAGCAACGGCCTTGGGCCATTGTAAGTGTCGCGTATTGTGCGCGAAGAAGAGAATGCAGGCGGGGACAGGAAATCGGCAGAGAGAAAGTTTGATTAACGGAGTTCGCCCGCTGCTGCTGCTGCTGCTGCTGCTGCTGCTGCTGCGGCACTGTCGTTGGGCGTTTTCCAGTTCGGAGAAGTCGATATATATGGTTATATAGAGGGCGGGGAGAGGTAGTATAGTGCACCGAACTGCGCAGTTTGTGTGACTTGGTGATGAGGTTTGCGTGTAATTGATTTAGAAACGGGCCTTGTTTGATTAGCCGCTTGTTTACCGGTGAACTATACTAGCGTGTGCCCTCTCTGCGGAGAGTTGCTTTAAATCAATTTGGAAATGCTTTCCATGCGCGGCTAATCAATTGATTGTAACTGCGGTTATTGCAAAATTCATCAATGATTCAAAGGCACTGTTAAAAATGCCCAAAGTCTATAATAGTTATAAAATAGTAGTAACTTTATCATTGTGATTTGATTTTATTTTGGTATAATATACGAATATATGGATATGTTGTACTCTTTTGTATTTTATTTAATGCAAAACATATTATAGCTTATAGTATAAATCTTCATTTTTCTGAAAATTAAAACAATTAAAATACTTTAAAAGGTTTATTTCTTCAATGAATATTGATTAACAGAGAGCTTTGTTTTGTTACAAAAAATCTATAAAATATAAAAAAAAAGTGTGAAAGGACATTTCAATGTCGGCGTTCCAGAGACGTAGTATATTTACCGTCATGAAACATATATTATCTTTATTATCACAGACAGTTTTGCTATTTCTTTTTGAAAATAATCAATATTTGATTTTTATAACCCGCCCATGGATACAAGAGATACGACAATACGAGCGCATGGATTTATATTCTGTGCATTGAAAGATTATTATTTATGAATTTCAAAATGCATACAATAGAAGTACCACCATCTGATGAATAAAATATTCTATCGGACTCTAGCTCTCTGAAAAAGGCTAAAAGAACTTATAAATGGTAATCTTCGAGCGATATCCTTTTCCGATCAAACGACATACCAAAAACAGATAAAATAAACCCAACCATAAACATCTAGCGGACCAAACTGATCTCTCGTTCTCCTCGAATTATATCACTCATTCAGCACACATACAAAACACCTCGTAAACATCCTGCCACACACGCGCAGACTCTCTTTCTCTCCTCGTCTCACCAAACGCACCATTGACACAATTCTCTCGCTGTTGCATAATTCTCTTTTTCCACGCGCGTATAATATACAACTCTTTTTCTCTCTCCCACGCGCGTTCCTTTATCGCAAGAAGAATGAATCCCTCAAGACTTCATCCACCCCCTCCCCTATAGATAAATAGAGTGGGGCGGGTGTGTGCAGTTGCCAGTTGAGAAAAGAAAAGCTGCACGTATACACACTTGTACGGATTGGCGTGACGTACAAGTATAAAAGTGCCGCGAGAAAAGCGAACTTTACGGCCGCGAAGACGCGAAAAAGTCGAGAGAGCCGTTCCCCCTCGTGATTTCGCGTGTAGTCGCGCATACACACACATGACTTACATGGAGACATGCTATACACATACGTGTATAAAACTCGTTTTACTTACGAAATACAAAACGCGTTCTCGGATCCCCGCGGAGAGTTCAAGAACGTTCCATAGGTATAAACAGCACGACGCATGTATATACATATATACGCAGTAATACGTATATGTAAGTGAATGTCGCTGTAATGTAGATCGGATATGCTTGTAAAATTACACCTTTTGTTGGGGAGGAAGAAAGAGCTGAAAGTAGAGCGCAAAGGATACTTGATAGAGACAGTTGTGAGAGTTCAGAGAGATTCTTTTCGAAGCATTTAGAATAGAAGTGATTTCGGAGCAATGCGACAAAATTATTTTTTATCATTTCGTTTATTCTTATAGGTGTGTATTTTTGTCGAATATCCTGACCAAATCCAGAAAATTAAAAAAATTTCTCAATTCTAACACCTCTCTGTTTCTCTTTTTGATCAGTGACTAAACTCTAATAGAAAAACAAATTTACCGACAAGTTAACATGATATAAAATAAGTGTCAAACACGAGATGGAACACGAATGGGTTGTGACATAATAATTCTCGTAGCCGTGTTTATACAGCACGTATGCAAAATCGAATGCAGTACCAGACATTCGAACTTCACGTGATGCCATATAACATTCCGAATAACTAAAATTATTTTTCAAACATCGTTAATAAATAAACCTGCCGTTATGTCAAAATATACATCATTTCCGCGTATTAGCCAACGATGTAAAGATAAATACAGGAAAAAAAATTCGATGCTAATTTCATTTAACATGCAGTATTCATTATAAACATATATAACAAAACACCTTTAATTACCATATCAACAAATCACGTTTAAGCGCATCTCATCTCCTTATTGCTTAAAGAGGAAGCGTTTATCTGTACGTTTTACTGCTTTCAGTAACGGATTTATATTTGTAAAAGCTTTCGCAAAGAGGTTCGGTTCCAAAACTCATCGCAGTATAACCGTAACGGCGCATTATCATTATTCGAAGCGTCCTGGGTATATTTCCTACACTAAAAAAAGGAGGATTCCCTACAGTAACCCATAAAAAAGCAGATTCCACTTTTTTGTAGCTAGGGAGACTTTACGATATTACAAAGCAATTTTGGCTTGATACCAAAATAATCCAGACTAGTGCAAGTAAATTATTGTCGGTACAACATAAAGTGGAAACTGCTTGGATCCAAAAGAAAAATATACATTCTTACATCAGAGTTACATTACTTGAGTAAGTTCGGTAAATTTTACTTAACTCTCAAGCAAAAGCTACTACATTTTTCCAGAGTCAATCACTTAAAACATTTGCGTCATTTTGTGCTATATTTTACAAGAAACGAATAATCGCAGGAAAATTAGAACCCGAATCTTTTGTAAATAAATTTTTTTCTATAAAATATTGTCTAAAAGTTTTCCGCAACAAATTCAACAAAAAACTAAACAAATTCAATAAATCCAATTTATTTCAGATAAAAGAAACCCCCAAACTATTTAATTATCTCATCATTACTCAATTATTCCCACTCCAAAATCCCGAA
The DNA here is from genome assembly GCA_030522985.1 of Torymus sinensis. Taxonomy (NCBI): domain Eukaryota; kingdom Metazoa; phylum Arthropoda; class Insecta; order Hymenoptera; family Torymidae; genus Torymus; species Torymus sinensis. Next base: position 17,642 of record JAPYZP010000793.1, on the reverse strand, counting down.
AAGTCAAAAACCAGCTCCTCCCACTCAGTTCACTTAATGATCGAGAAACGAAGCCGAGCTGTATACTCGCAACATAATATTATACATATATATAAAACTCGCACGCGGGGGGCACGCGAGTCTCGCCAAATGAGTGTATACACATACATCAATACACAGACAACACGTGCGGCCGAACACACACATCCACACATACGAGGGTATAATATGCAACGTAACTCGTCCGCGTGCCCGGCCGACATACAATACAAGACGGCGACTAGCGTCGCGCGCGTGCGCTTGTACAGCAGGTCGTCAAACTCGCACGTGAATCCTGCGCGTGTAATGGCACACGTGCCCCCAAGCCGGCATATACGTATATGTATATACACAGTATTCCGGAATAATTGTAATCGCGGTCAGCGGAAGCGAAGAATATTACTACACCGGCGGCAACGCATGTAGGAGAGAAAAGGCGGAAAAGAAGAATGAGAGAGAAAAAGTGAGCGAGTGTAGCGCGGGAACAGTGACGCGCGGAGCTCTGGGGAAGCACCGTAGCGCTCTTTGTGGACACGCTTCCTCGTGTACCCCACCGACTGATTTATAATTCGGGATTTCAGGAGACCTTGACGAGCTCCTGGCCTGATTGTCAGGAAGATATGATTTCTGCTTGGATTTTAGACTTTATTAGGGAGACAACGATTAGCTTTAGATTTCGTATAGCTTAATTAATGTAGAAATAAATTGCTTACTGTGGGTTAAATAGATTCAAACGAATAAGCTGACAAATAAGAAGTCGTCTAAAATTATGTAAGTTCAGATTTTTTTAAGACATTGAAAATCAATTATTTTTTTACGTTTTTATAATTTGTTCCTACAGTTCAAAAACCATCATATTGGATCTTATTTGGATATAACTGCATGGAACGGAATTTGGTATTACTAGCTCTCGAATATAGAGTTAAACCATGTATACCAAAAACTTTTTACGTTTGCAATTAAAAAAAAAAATTTGACTTTTATGTTTTTTTCTATGTTATATTATTTAATTTTATTGTAAAGCTTTTTACATCTTTATCTTTAACTCCTGTAAAGTTTTTGTAATTATACGCAATATTATAATTTGTATAACAATCCAGGTACACCTGTTGTATAAGCTTTAATCCTCCTTTTAATCTTTACTTTGCATCTTCGACATGTTTAATAGTAGAAATCGATTTATAATTTGGTTAGTTCCAAAATTCAGTAAGCTATACATATTCAATAACGATAAAAGTTTCGCTTTCATCTAGTAACATAAATTTTGAAAAATTGAAATTTTAAATTTTAAACATTATTTGTTCTCTTTGTTTGAGATTTTAATCTGTGTCGAAAAAGGAACTTCTTTGAAAACCAGTTCTCTAATTTTGCATTTTCTAAGCTGACACTATACTCATCTTCATTAAAATATAAGGTTGGTAAAAAGAAACTAAATACTAAAGATGACTCATCATCTCCGCAAAGCAGTTTTTGTTTTGTTCCGCAAACTAAAAAAAATGCGCAAATACTGATGCTGCGTGGGATATTCATATACAAGATTACGAGTTTACGTAGGTAAGATGACGTCACACGGTTCGCAAGATCGACATTAGTATTACCTGCAAGGCGGCGAGCAAATGGAGTGCAAAGTGACAAACACATAAGTTGCTTTGCATGCGTCAATTGAAAGAAATCTAAGCACGCAACAAGTTTTTGTTCAGCTGCCGCTAAGAATTTTGATTGCTGTGATTAGCCATCTATGAGCTATACATGTTTGTTAATCACATAAATTTTCGCTTTTAAGATAGAAAAGTTGAAAATTCTTTTTGTCAAGTTTCATAGTTGAAGAATTACTAAATTATACGAAATATACTTAAAAATGTATACATCTAACTGTAAACATCATACATTATACTCTAAATAACTTATAGCAAACTTACGTCCAGCCTATAGAAAAAAATAACAAATAAAAAAACTACCATAAACAGTTTTCAATATACGCATCATTTAGTATAAATGACGAAAATCCCCAATTAAATTCTTTCTAAAACCCATCGTCCCGAACGATCGCGAAACACACCGCACTCACAACCTGGCGGAGGCGTATAATAAAATACCTGTATACGAGGCTCTGTATTTCGCCCTCCGCGCGCACGTGTAGGTATAGCAGTAAACGCGTACCACCGGCGCGCGCGCGTGCACTTTACGGGCGAGCGTAAAATCGAGTCCTCTCGTTAAACTCAGATGCGCTCAATTAACTCGCGGATATTTTTCATCAGAGCTAGCCGGCAATCGCGCGCTGCCGTAATTGCATCGCATCGCCGGCCGTTATAAGAAGAAGAAGAAGACTGAAAGAGAGAGATATATTTACGGCTGTACGAGCTGAAATTTATAATTGCCATTGTACGCGATGATTTGCATAAACGTTCGATGCGAGGTCTGGTTCGATTTCAACGGCGGCGAGGGATTAGACGTTGCCTTTTTGGCGTGCACGGGTTATGGCAGCTGATTGGGATTGCGGAATGTTAACAGGATTCGCCGCGGTGCGTAATGAAACTGTTGAGGTAACATGCACAGGCGTGGAATTAGTTGCTTAAAGCGAGGGAAATAAAAGGATTTGATATTGATATCTCTTCATTAGTTTTGGGATAGAAATTAATAGGTATTATACCAGTTTTTGCTTTTTAAGGGGGTTCGGCGTTGGCATTGGCTGCAAATTAACTGTTTATAGAAAGATATTAAGTGACGTGTATTGAAGTGACCGATTCGTTGATGATTGCAGTTTGTCAAAAACGATTAGATATAATCGTTGAAATCAAAACGAGTCTGTAACAGATCAGGTTACACTGTTATAGCTTATCGCTTCCTTAAAGGGGAAGATTTGGAGTGGTGGAAAAAATTCTCAGACAAAAAATACTTAACCTATTTAACTAGAGAACTAACGTTTTGACTGACTTGACATGGCTTATTTTATTCGTCTTCGGTGAGAAACAAAGATGGCAAAGTATATTTTTTAAAATATTGATCTTTTTTTATTTTATAGCTTCAAACAGGATTTTCAAATTTTCTTTTTTTTATTTTTTCATATACTTAGTTCAAAATGACTTTCAAAGAAATTTTACTACCAGCATTTTCTTTTTTTATTTTATAATGAGATAGCATATTTTAGTAAAATTGTATTACACCTTTTCGAAAACCAAAATCTTAATTTTCAACATACATCTAGCCATCAGACAATTCTCATCAATTACCTCAGAAACATAATTGAAAATGACATCCAATACCTTTAAGATTTTTCCTCGTCACCTGATAACAAGAAATTCCATCCTCAAACCTCATTTCAATTCCTATTATACAACAATATATCAAGAAGCCAACGAGGCGACCGAGCTGCGACTCGAACCCCCCCGTGCGCTAATAATTAGCAAGCACCATAGCCATTAATTTCATAATCAAACGCGTATAATGCCCGCGAGTCTATTAGCTTCCGCCACTCATCTGCGTCACGCCGCATCAGATGCGGTAATGTGTCCGCGCGAGCGCCACGCATAACAGAGCCGCGTAAGTAATCCGCTCTAGAAAATTACAAGCCGGTTAATTACGAAATAAGCTGAAACGGAGCGCAGCGCATTTTTTTTGTTTTTTTTTTTGTTCGGAGACGTATAGATCCTCCGATCTTCGACGAGAGCTCGAGACGGGACGGCCTGTTATAATAGAGCGCGAGCGGCAAAAACGTTGTAATTGTAGCGGGGCGCAAGTATAGTGCCGTCGTCGTCGTAGACTTGTGATTATTTTTGTACGAAAGTATAAGCGTCGAGTGTTCGAGAAGCGCGGAAATCGAATGTAAGTAGAGTGTTTGTAGCTTTACTGAAGAGTATTTCATTGGTGTGAAATAATTTTGTACTATTTAATTTTTCGTGAGACCTTCCGTTACAGAAATTTAAAATAATTATTATTTAAATTTTCTTGTTTCTAAATCTCTTAAAAAAAAAAGCTCCTGTAGTGTACAATATTTTTTAAATAACTCGATTGCTATAAATTTAACATTTAAATTCATATAAATTTACTAAATAGGAAACGACAAATCTTGTATAACGTATAAGCAAAATTTTATGTAGTAAAACAATAAATTAAGCTCGAGGAAGCAGCGCGCCAATATACCATAGAAAATTATCGATACAAGTACCCTATTATGTACAGAAATTATAATTGATTATTATTAATTGTACGGGACATAATAGCGTCGTCATAAGGAACCCTATACAATAACAATTTTCCTCCATCACTTTTACGTAACATTTATGCTCCTCAAGGATGAGACATAAGGAAGTAGGAGTAACTTATTTAACAAATTGTTAATAAAACCCGAGTGAAAAGCTACATTTACCGGAAGCAATTTCGATTTCTCCAGAGAGAGATAACTTTTTCATTGATAAAGGACACCGTGACCTCGCCGAACAACACGACCGCCTCGTGTTCGTTTCATGCACACGCTGATGCGCCTGATGCGCAGATGTCTCTCGGATCCCATACAGACAGGTGAAAACATCGCTCGCGAAAATAGGCAGTGATGCGCGTCGCGCAGGTGTCGAAGAGCCTCATGCTTGATTTTAATTCAAATTGCGTAATGCCGATATGCATGTTACGTCGTGCATGGAGCGAGTGCGCCGCGCGGTATATAACGGTGCTGCAACACCGCCTAGCAGCTTGTTTACAGTGCGGGGCAGTCTACTGCGCATATGTACTGTGCGGGTCGTGTAGTTTTGTAGAAAAAGAAAGTGAAGGCGGATGATAAGCGCAATTCTTTACTGTTTTATAAACATCTCGAATTGCCCTCTGCCGATAAATTATTGTCGCTGATTTTGTTTTGAAGAACGGGTATATTTGCACGGAAGTTGCTCGAAGCGGTGATAATATACAGATGGCTTATTTTTTTAATACAAGTATACATAAGATATATATTTATAACAATCAGAACTTCATGTTTTTGTTTCATTTAATCTTTAAAATATATTTATATATAAGAAGAAGCTAAGAAATATTTAAAAACATTCGTGGTTATCAAAGTCGAGTTCCTTGATTAGTGGTAATTTGCTTTAGGAAAAATAAAATAAAACTCAAAAAGTGCTCAAAATCGCGATTTCAGGTTATATAATTTTTATTTTTTAGTATCAAAACTATAACATAACTTATTGGACATCGCACGAAGAATAAAGAAACCTTTTTTTCTCTCTACTTTCAACACAGAATTTCTTATCAAAATGATAACGACCATTAGCTCTTATCAAGCACTTTTGACGGAGAATGCGTGACACATTCATGATACAGTGTTTCATTCTTTATGAAACGGAGCTATTCAACCAACAGCTGACTTTATAACTGTTAGAATGTATTTAATGCAGTTAAATAACGTTGATATACACTGTATTGTGCAACACTTAAAACGATTTATTTAAAAATTTTAATTATTTTATTTTATTTCTATAATTATAGTTTATAAATTGACACTTAATTTAAAAATTATAATTATACGCCTACGAGAAATCTTAAACGGAGCACACCTCTCTTCAGGCCTAGAGACCGTCTGAAAACAATGTAGAACATATAGAGCGTGAACAAAAACCACGAAATTAAAAAGGAAAGCCGCGTGGGAGCACTTCAAAATCACCGATATTTTCCACAACTGCACAAGGAAAAGTGAAATTGCACTACGCGACGGCTCGACATAAAGCTACCCCCTCTCTCTCTCTCTCTCTCTCTCTCTCTCTCTCTCTCTCTGCTCCTTATTCTTATATATACTGCAGGGGAAATAAGACGATGGCGAACCCTCTTATCGCGCGTCCCTGCCACAGCAGCTATTCTTAGACGCTGTTTGCGCGCGATCGCGGGTGTGAAAAATCGATCGACCCTGCGCTCGCAGCGTCTGATAAGAGAAGCCGCCCTGCGCACCCCCGGGGGCGGGAGGGGGGGGGGGGTGCTTGGAAGTCAGCGGAGTGTGGGAATTCGTTTCGAGAGGAGACTTTTAAGGTGGTTTGCGACGGTGCGTATAATTGAACCGGTTGCCGCGAGGAAATTTTCTCGGGGGGAGAAAGTGTGAAGATGACAAGGCGAATCGAGAGCTGGTTGCAGGATATCGGTCGCTCTCGTAATTTGCGGTTTAGTGCGGATTATGGCGATGTTTTTACGTAAGTCGGCCCGGCGAGCTAGGGTTCGTGGGAGAGAACTGGTTCGTTTTAAATTCCAGAGGTGTGTTGTATAGGGAAAAAAAAGTTAAAAAGGGATATTAAGAAGAAAGTCATTTGAAATAGTGCTTTATTTTATGTATTTTGAAGAAAGACTGAGGTGGAAAAACGTACAAACTTCGAAAAATCTCTCGAGGAAGTGCGGTTTAGATTGATTTTTTCTTCTTTTTTTACCTCTTTATCACAATTTAGAAGTTTTTTTTTATTCAAACTCTTTTAAAAGCTTAAAGCTTGTTTTGTCAAAATTAGTGGTTTCCATCCCTTCTTAAAAAAGCGATGATCGGAAGAAGTGAAGCCTGTATAGATTTGATCTGTGATTGGCCCTCGAATAAAATGCGCGAGAATTCAAAATTAAATAAGTATTTATATTTCATCTTATTATTTATTGGAATGAAAAGGATTAAAGTGAAAAGTATTAAATAAATAATAATCAAACAAGTTTTAAATATTTGTTAAAGTGATGTTAAGAAGTAGTAAAAAGTTTTAAAACACAATATGATTAGTTATTAAATTTCACGGTAAAATTCAAAACAATAAGCAATGTATCTTACAAGAATTAATTAAAAAAACTTAAAACTATAAACTTATTTGCATTTATTTATGATACTTCATAAAAAAATGCAAATAAGTTTATAGTTTTGAGCTTCAAAATTTAGTAGGTATTTGTGAAAAGGAAATGTACTACAGTATTATACATGAGGAATAAATTATTCTTAGCGTGTTTACTAAAAAAAAGGTACATAGAGCGCGCACAGCGCGCATGGATTTCGCTAGTATTCTAAAAGAGGTACGCACATCAATTCTTTTTTCATTGATCTAATAAAGCAGGTACTATTTTTAAATACTACAAGCTATATTTTTTGGTTAAAATATCATAATTTTACTCAACAAAAATTCTTTTTCTATGATTTTTTTTTAACTAAAAATAGTAAAATTACTACAATACTCATTTTGATAATAGGTTATGTCTATCAAATAAATATATATTAGACTCATTTCTTATTTCTCCAACCAATTTGTTGTTTGATTCGGTTGTGAAAAAATGCTCTAGAAGGGCCCAGGCTGAGCGTAAACTTCTGATGCGTATACCCCATTCCAAAAATCCAGTATTTTTCACTACTTTAAAGAGTCATAACTTTGTGTATATTTAATATTTAGGAATAAAAACACGTAATAATACTTATTTTAAATACTATGTTACAATATGTAACCCATATATTTAATATATTTTTTCATACGCAATAAATAGGAAACAATTTTATCTTTCTACCTCTGTCTTGTCTTCCCTTAACATTGACAATAACTAAAATTGTGATTAATAGCATGAATATAAACTATTTGTGCTTCTTCGTATTTCTTTTTATATTTCTTCGTTGATTCGTTCATAGTAAAAGTATATTTATTAAAGGTGAAAGTATATTTATAAAGCTAACAATACGATCTTGACAATGAAGCCTTCCACGAAACATTAGGCTCAGCCTATAAAACCACCAATAAAACACGTTTGTTTAACCGATCGAAAAAAACTGTGTAAATATACTTTATCTAAATTTAAAAACTTAATTGTTTCGAGTGGGAAAACCACGTTGTCTTCGAGGCACACAAACCGCTGCTAATCATGACCAAAATAGACACCGCGGCCAGACTTTTCTAATAAACAGCGATCAAAACACACCCATTAAGCTTTCCTATACTATACTTTATCATCACCGCATTTCCCAATCGACGGCCCCGTCAATAACACCACGGAGAAACGAACATCGACACTGGGCCATTCCGAGATCATATAGACACCTTGACTACTGGAGTCAAAGGTTGTTAAACCGAGGCCTATATACCTATACAATGAATCACTCACTTCCTCGCGCGCGCGCGATCTCGTAAGTGTGACGAAACCGGTCGTGGAACCCACACGAGTGCCGACCTTGCCCGCGATGGCCGAAGGCTAATTATTATATGGCGCGGCTTAGTGAGATATCGGATGAGCCGCGCGCTAAAGTCAAGGCGTCGAGGAAATTGGTGACGGCAGCGGCGGTCGAGGTGAGACTCTTACTTTCGAAATCTAATGGGTGCGATGAACCAGGACTAATTTGGATATTAATGAGTTGGTAATTGTGCCGCTGGCGCGCTGATTGTTGTTTAATTCGTGTAGGGCGGTGACCAACGATCATTAGGATTTCAGCATAATTTTGGGTGACTGTCGTATATTATAATATTATCTAGTTTATGTATTAGTAAACAGTCAGAGTTCATTAATATCATTATATATGTTTGTTGTTATTAGTTTAGACGTAAAGGTAGCATAATTATAACGCACTTACGCACGACTGGTAATGTAAAGAACAGTATAATTTAGAACATTATCGCCATGGAACTTTTACATCAAGATAAAGAAGACCTATAATAGGCCTAGAAGGACAATAGTGATAATTGGATTTGAAATAAATTAGATACCACCCAGAATGATTTTATTTACATCGCCACTATAAAATAAGCAACTATTCCGATCATCCCCAATTAAAAACCAACTTACACAATCTCTCGCGTGTAGGTATTCACTGAAACCCTTAGCAATCCCATCGACGCGACCAATCGCTTTTCCATTAAACCCCCGCGGCCAAATCTCTTCCTCCTATGGCGCGCGAAATTCTCGCTTATACCGGAAATTCATCGCGTCCATCCGCACGTGGACTTTCGCACGTGATAGCATACGGCACGAGGCCCTCGCACCCTCTCGCGCGGTGAGATGATTACATGTATGTGTCTCTCTCTCTCTCTCTCTCTCTCTCTCGCTCGTCGGCGTCATGCATCGCCCACACGTGCGGATACATGTACATAATTTCCGGCTTGTATACCGTCAGCCTATGGCGTGAGCTTCCGCGTTGACAGTGTGTGACAGGGGAAGGAAGGAAGGACGGATGTTCGCGCAAGCGGGAGAGCAGAGCGGATCTGGCTGGAGATTTGGCTTTGTGTCGGTGCGTACTTTTGCAGTGTTTTGTCTTTTGATTGATAAATACTTGGTTGGGGAAAAATATTTAAGACAGAGTTTGGTTACATTTTAAAACAGTTTGAGTTTTCGATTGTCTGGATTTTGATAATAACTTGATAGACAAATAAATCTTTTCTTAAACTTTTCCTAAGCAAACTGTATTTATAATGTGGATAATGTATGGAAAGTCTTTAGTATTAACGGTCCAGGAAATGATTTTATTAATCAAAAAGATATTTAATTGATCCCAAAAAAGATTTTGTTAAATGTGAGCTGTTTTCCCAGATCTAATCTAACATTTATTTTGGTATACCAATGTGGTTTAAGTTCATCCATTAAAACATCTTTAAATTTACAACGCGATTAGATAGTTTAAAATAATTTCAATGCATGCTATACATTACATTCTTCTTTATTTATTATACGTACATGTGTTGTAAAAAGGATACATCAACTTTAATTTTGCAAGTAAATAAATTTTTTTGTATTATAACTAATAATAATGTAAAGGAATAAACTTTCTATTTCTTGTTATTATCTATGCAAATTTACCGTGCATGTTTTCTTTTTAGCAAAATCCAAACGCGCTGCGCGCGTATACTATTTTGTTTTTCAGGTTATGAATATATAATTTTTCATTGTGATTTCATTTTAAGGGTATGGCTTATACCGACTTATTTTCGGCAGAAAACTTTGCCGGTATAAGGCATTTCCTTAATGAGTGTAAATCGTAGGAATATCAAATAATTCTTCAAAGCATGAACAAATCAATGTGTTTATTCTAATTTGATTTGATTATTTAGTTTTCAATAGTTGAGAGTAAAAATTCAATTTCAAAAATTCAAATGTAGCGGAAGTAGTGAATTTTTGCGTCTATTCCTTACAGACTAATTAAAATCAATCTTAAAATTCTAAATAAAATACAGAAATATAAAGATTCAGCTGATTAATATTCCTAGAAATTCTGTCTTCACACCCATCCTGACAAAAGACTCTAAATGAAAATTCACTCCCTATGTAATACGCGAATAAAGCGAAACAATTGGTGCACATCCAAAGCTCATTGCAGCAATCAATCCTCACCTACCCTGGCCAAACATATACCTACGTAGTCTCCGCGAAGAAAAGAACGGCACTCGTGCCCTCCCTCTCTTTCTTCTCCTCTCCCCATTTATCGCGGGAACAAACGATCTCTGGATCTCTGACGTCCGCTCCTCGTCGTCAGCGTTTCCACAACCGCCGCCTCTAATCTGCGGGCATCGATTATCTCTCCCCAAATGCAGTCGCGAGGGCGCGCACGACAATGGCATATACACGCGTTAGCCTGACGGCGGAACACGCCGCGCCGTCATGCGTCATGTTTTGCGCGCGCAGAGTTCACGCGCGGGGTCCATCGCGCACGCGGCTCTCTTTTCTTTCCGCGTTGCGGTTTAGAGACGTCGTGCGTCAGAGTTTTGCTTTGGCTGGTATTTTCGGATAGCTGCGGGAGGTATACGGCCGGCTGCGAGGAAGGGATCTGAGCGATTTGTGGTGTGGAGTACGTTGTGCATGAGTCGTTAAATTCGATCGTTTATTATGTTTCGGAAGAATCAAAGAAAGTGTGCGAAAGGCCGGCGTGTAGATAAATCGATGCGATCTTTATTCGATGAGTTTGACAAAAATAACGAAAGGTAGTGGGAAATATCTTGGTTGAAAAGATTTTCAAAGTAATTCAATTTTCAGTATGTATTTAAGGAAAAATTGTAATCAAGTGCTTCAATATAAGTGGTGGTTGGGATATCTTTCAGAAAATTGTGTTATTCAAGTGTTTGAGTTAAATAATGGAGTTGCCAAAGGCCAAATGGGTCTAAAATTGAAATCTGACAATGTTTACGAATTCACGTTTATGTTGCTATAAACTGGACCTTAATTTCCTTGAAAAATTAATATAGAATTCAAGAAATATCAATAAAATTAATTGCGTTTATTTACTGTTTACAAACTATACATGGATTCTCTGCATAAATAACCCTTTTAACAATATATCAGAAAGAATACAGTCATATAAAAATATCACACTCAGTTATTGCTCTACATAAATATATGTCTAAGAATAAGAATAAGTCAAAATATCATAAAAATTATAGCGTACAATAGCTTATAATTATATTGAAAATATACAAAAGTACACGGAGAGAAATAGTGCAGTAAATATTACTGTTTTTTACATGAATTTTTACTGTAGTACTCTTCAGTAAACGCGTCACAGACTGAAATCCACTAATTTTTACAAGACAGTACAGTAATTTTCATCACTGCGCGAAAAATACAAAAATGTTAATCTCCTCGTTATATATTGTTATAAGCAATATACTTTTTAATAAAGAGTGTATTTCAACTTAAAATATTAATCATACTAGTATAGAGCTCCGGTAACTCAACCATCAGAAGCCATGGATTTTCGACTCGGAATATTTGGTTAGCCAAACAGACCCACTGTATCATGAAATGCTTTGCATGAAATGTAAAGTTGTATGTATATAAGATTCGTCGTGTATTCTTCGAACAGCTGCAAAATAAAAAAAAATATAATTAATATTATAGACAATAAAAATTATAAAGAATTAAAGAATGATGTTGTAGGAAGAATCGAGTTGTATATTGATGTACGTTTCAAAAGCTTGCAAGACGAAAACAGAACTCAAATAAACGAAACGCGGTTTACCGCATCTTGACTTATGAATAAAAAAAAAGAAACGAATTCGTCAGTCGTCACGATCAATTTACTTTGACAACTCCTCTGCTCCTCGTTTTATTCACCTCGAAGAGACGCCCTGCCATTGACCCTTCCCAAGGACTTTGGATACAGTGTGTCAACGTCCTTCCTAGCATTGACTTCGAACGATCGATATTTGATACTTGTAATTACTTGATTACAGAATAAATGCATTAATTATTAATGGGGGGTTTTATCATATCCGAGTATCGGTAAAAGGTTGTCTAACAAATTCGTTGTGAAAGCCATATTCATTTGAGAGATCTTGCGTAAATATTTGAAAATGTGCTGAAATAGAAATCATTTGAATTTGATTGATTTGAAAATAGTATAGCTGAAATGAGGTTTAAATGCCTTTTGTAAATGTTGCCAAATGGAAATTTTATGCATATTGCAAATGGAAAAAACGAATTTCTGGTTCAAATAAAAACTATTGTTATAAATTGTCGTCCTTTTAAAATATCTATGTTTTATATCTAAATGGTATTATTATATTGGAAAAAGATAAAAAGTTCGAAATTTTGACACGTATATATGTTCCAAAAAGGCAACTTGTTTATAACTGATTTTTATATAATAATTTATAAACTACACAAAAAAACAATTATTAATAATTACTACAAAATAGAATCAGACCCATTAGTATCCAGAGTAGGTGATTCGGAAGTAATCAGTCCCAAACTGTAATGTCCGAACACATTATTAAAACGTTCAGTATTCTGTCCTAAACTGTAATTTTTTTGCAAACACTGAGAAAAAAAGATTTTTTATATTTAAGAAACCTTATCCATTGGAGCAGGCAATGTTAGTATAATATTAAAATACTAATTTCACCCTAACATAAATATTTTAATTTATTATTTACAACCCTGCACGATATCTTATCTTATAATGTATATTACATTTAATGCAATAGATTATAATCATTATAGATAATAAAAAGGCTAAATTAGGTTCACTATAATAATTTTTCTTCTCAGTGCACCCGAACATGAAATCACTATTAGTCCTCTTTTTCTCCGTGTAAACTGAACATCGAACTTACAAACTATTCGAGTAAAAGACCATAGGAAATATCTCACGAAGTGGCGAAGCCACTCACAGCCTCACCGCAAAATTCGCCCCCCTCTCTCTCTCTCTCTCTCTCTCTCTCTCTCTCTCTCTCTCTCTCTCTCTCTCTCTCTCTCTCGAGTCTATGCGCTCTCGTCGGATAAAACGACCATCGCGAGCCTATACAACCGCAAACTCGCTCGCCGATAATATAGCCTCTCGCGAAAGTACACGCAAACCCGCAGTGCAGTTCTATTTTTAACCGCGGCGCGATCGCAAACTCTAAGACCCAAGCGCGCGTCACTGCACTCTCTTCCGCGCAGACAATGCTGCCGACGTATGTATGTGTGTATGCGTCTTGCCGCGCCCTTGCGATAAAGTGAACTGTTCCCGGCTGGAGAGGAAAGGAAAAGAGAGAAAGAGAAAGAAAGAGGGGGAAGAAAGATTATGACAGGCGAACTATTAGGAGATATATCGTGGAAATATCGACATATGTTTTTAGCGAATCGATGCTGCGGATTATGTACGGTACATAATCCTGAGGTGTATATACATATACATATATATATATACGTGTTATGGAATAAAGTTCGTGAGATTTTCAAACGAGAATTTCGTGATGTCTGTCTGGAGGCGCAGAGATAATGTTGTGTAACATGAAAGGACTTCTTGTATGTAGGTTTGTGTTTCTGTTACACAATTTATGTCTTTAAAAGTATCGTAGTAAATATACATCGAACTGTATTATATATTTTTTAATTATCACGAATTTTCTTGATGTTGACAAAAGAGATATTGAAATAATAATCAAAAGAAAAATTATTTATCTTCAAATAGTTAAAAAATACGTCTCTAAACCAACAAAGTTTGCAATAAAAAAAACTATGAAATATGATGTATTTCACTTGGAACAAAGAAACTTAAATAATACTCTATACGACAACAAAATTTAAAGAGATCGTAAATGCAAATATCATGATTTTAACTAATCCTCATATATTTATTACCAAAAAATGCACATTTGAAGAAAAGTTTCTCGGAAGATGTAAATCTGATGATACTATGCGTATTCTCGGAAACGGGACTCTGCTCCAAACAAAACTGTAGGATTGCAAGCTCGTTTGAAATTCAAATTTTTATGTCCAGAATAAGAAAAAAAAGGGCACTCAAATAAGCATATCGAAGCGCACTCGGCGTGAAATTTCAAAGACCGCATTAAAGTCTATTTTTATTCCGTTTGTTTGCAGCATGCAGTTTCAGGCTCCTTTTCTCTCTCTTCCGACTTAAAAATAATGTAATTAGTTTCGACCTATAAAGCTTTAGTACAACGATTTTCCTACTCCCTACGAAATAAAATAGAAAGTAATTTTCATCGCTAAAAGTAATTCTAAGCTAAAAGATAGACGATAAAAAAACTTTTTCTGATTTCTTTCTAAACGTTCACACGACACACATTCCGTCGCTTGTGCGCAGAAAAACACGAGCAGCGCCAAACTTTCCATAATTCAATGACAAGCCCAACCCGGCAAGCCCCCCCGTATCACCTGACCCGAATCCTCGGAAAAACACGTTCCCCTTCAACGAGTATAATACATTATATTCCCGCACGACCGCGCGCGACGCGAAAGTTCAAACGCCTCACTAGAGCCCCAGCATATTTACCCGGGCTCGCCTCGAAGATTCTCTCTTTCTCTCCTTTTCTTTCCCTCCTCTCTCTCTCGACAAACTCGTTCCCTCATCTCTTTCTTTCTCTCTCGCGTGAGAGTAAGGAGCTGCCTCGGGTCGGTGCACGGCCTTGGGGACGACGACTGCGCGCCGCTTATCGGGGCCGATTACGTGCCGACGAACCCGCCCCGCGAGAAAAAAAAAAGAGAGAAAAGAGAGCAGCCCGATCTTCGTACTCGCGCTATATTTAGGAAGGTGCGCGCGAAATCGACGCGCACACGGACTTTTACGGCGAGAGTTAGAGAGCGCGCGCGCGAGATTGCCGAGTAGTCTTCTTTTGGTGAAACTGCGTTTTCGAGAGATACACCGGCGAGTTTTCGAATGGGAAAAAGTTGAATTATGGCTTGGCGGGGATTAGGTAACTTTCGTCATTTTCAATTTTCCAAAAGAGGACATTTTTGTATCCTGTGGTTGGAGTTGGATAATGGAACATTAAAAGTTTTTTTTTTATAACTCGAAAAGTTGTTCCGGCTATATTTATCAGTATATCAAGTTCCAAATTAATACTAAAATCCTGGATTTAGCTTTTTAGTTGAAAAGAAAGTTTTGATAAATAATAAATGTATTCTTAAGCCTTTTCTTAACTTTTTTTTAGATTACTTTGTAGCTATAGAAATGGTAAATAATTCAAACAGTGAAACAGTAAATATGTGAATAGAAGAAAGAACGATAACAATGGATTGTAACAGAATAGAATAAGGATAGAGAAGAAAAAATAGCGTTATATGAATAGCTGGAGTCTTGTACGTTACCTTTTTACTTTTAAACAAGGAATGAGTTTGAGATATTTTACCAAAAACCTAAATTTCGTTGCATTAGGATAGATATATTACAAACTAAAAATGATTTTCAATTATCTGTTTCCCGTTGTAATGGGATAGATGTAATAAAGTATTCGAAGCTTGTGTCATAATAAATTTCAGCGTAATCGACTTTCGCTCAACTAATTTGCATAATTACCTCGACTCAGAATCGTATAAATAAATATGGCTTGAAATAAAACAATCAAAATTTGAATTGTATCACGATAAAAATCTTGCATTTTAAAAATAAAAATATGAATATTCAAATAATTATAAATAATATTTCGAAAATAACTGTTCATTTCTTGCGTACACGTTAACATTTTTTGTATACTAATAAAGGCTATAAATTACTGGTTCTTATAGTAGACTTTTCGAAAACAATAAAGTGTTATCCATCATTTTCTTATTTTCTCACTTAAATCTTGATTGCATAAAGCAAATAACATCTTCTGCGAAGCTTTAAGTTTATATAAAAGCAAAAAATCCTGACATTCATTCGCCCAAAGGCACATTTACATGCTCACATCAAACTCTAACCGAATAATCATTTTTCAGAACCAAATTACACCCAATTGTTCGCCAAACCAGCTCCTCGAAAAAAAAGAAACGTGCGCAACTCGGACTGGCCGCACTAGCAATTATCTCCGGCGCAAGCTCCTCCGGATATCCGTCCATCGTACGGCTCGACCGGCTCCAATCAAGGGCTACTGGCAGGGTTATATCTTTAGTCTGGCGCCGAAAAAGAATTTCACGGAGCGAGGGGTGATTGAAAAAGCGTACGAGGAGGGAGGAATGCTAATTTCGAAGGGATAATGGAGGAATTAATTAAAATGGCAGGGTAAATTAGACGTTCGAAGGGAGTTTATTGAAATTCGAGGGATCCTTCGTGTATAGGAAAACGGGTTCAGTTTTGCACGCGTGTTGAAAGAAAGTCCGGTTTGATGAAACATTTTCTTTATGCAAAATCATCCATTGTATTTCATTATTGTTTCTTAAATTATCTGCTATCAATTGAGTAATAAGAAATAATAATCGAATAACGTCTTACTTTAAATCCTTTTAAAAAATCGCCATTTCTTGAATACATGCACCAGACTTGCCAAATGGCCATCAAAAGTCAAGAGTATTCAAAAGATAATAAGCATTCTTTAACAAAGAGATGCATAAAACGTCTAACTTGCGCACTCGCTTGCATCTGGCGAATGTCTGCCAACTTTCGCAAATGTGATATTAACGAGGAAGAAGTTTTCAAACTAACGTGAACAGTGATCGATCAGACGTATAATATATCGAAAGACGAGATCCATAGAATTCATCATACAAAATAATAATTATACGGAAAATAATGTATTCATTACTTAGTATACTTATAAAAAAAATTGGCACAATGTACAATATCGGTAAGAGAGTAAAGTCTACCATTAGGTAGATTATCAAATATTTTCTATTTATAATAAAACCTACATAAGTCAAATAATCCAAAAATGAATAATTCGAATGAGCTTATGATAATTATACTTATAATTATTGTGTATCATTCAATGTATTAAGAAACATACTATTAACTATACTAATGTTTATTAATATCCACAACATTTACTAAAATATTTTCTTCTACAAGCTTCCACTATTCTATATATAAGTTATTACAGAGCAAATACTACAACACAGCTCTCCTTCTCCACCCCTCGGGCAACTTTCCAAAAAAAATCATGTACAGTAAATTTTCACGACACCGTCGGTAATCGATACCCACGACCCTTCACGACTCATTAGAATCAGCAAAATTAACTCGAGCGCCGCTGCCGCCGCCGATATAACCTTCGCGTCGACACGAAAGCTCCATTATCCGCGCGCACAGCGCACTTATGCGCGAAATAAAGGAATAAGAAAAGGACAAAAAGGAACCGCGCACAAGCGCTCGAGAGAAGATAAACAAAGCCCGGGGACACGTGCCGCCGGCAACGAGTCACTCTCTTTCTCTCTCTCCCTCTCTCTCTCTCTCTCTCTCTCTCTCTCTCTCTCTCTCTCTCTCTCTCTCTCTCTCTCTCTCTCTCTCTCTCTCTCTCTCTCTCTCT
>JAPYZP010000792.1:0-25308 GCA_030522985.1 Torymus sinensis | reverse complement strand
GCGCGCAGACGGTTTTAGAACTGCGGGATCTTACGAGCCGAGCGGCGCGGGGGCTGCCTTATATTTACGGGCGCGTATAAACGTCCGCCACCGGCGTACACTCGCTTTTAACTGCGCGCAGCAGCCTGCGGGGTGGATATATCCTGCCGGCTCGCGTCGTCCTTTCGACGATTTAACGAGCCGACCGTTATGCGGACGCCGCTTTTGTTGACACGGCCGCGCTCTCTATGTGTGTGTGTTTGTGAGGGAGCGCGGGTTCGGATTATTATGCGATGTGGATGGCCGAGTTGTGTTACTGGATAGGAAGAGGGAGAGAGAGGAAGAGAAGGGTGAAACTGGGATCTGGCTATTTCGGTTCGGCGTTCGGGTATGGTCGATGCAGTAGTGATACTGCGAGTAATTAATGGAGAGTGGCTGATGCTAGGATTTACTTTTCAAGGTTTCTCTTTATCATTAAAAATAATGAATCGTTGCTACGTTTTGTATGGTTACACTGAGAGAGATTTTGTAATGTGTAGTAAAACGTAGTATCAAGTCATCCTTCAATTAAATAAAAATATATACAAATTATTCCCTCGTACCTAAACATTGTTATCTCACCAAACATTATATATACACGATGAAAAACTAACAGAGACCATCATCAGCTCTCATATGTTCCCCCCCGAAAAACCACTGACCCTAATGCGCAACAGGGGCATCCCCCCTAGAAGCAATTCTCAGATGAACCGTATACACCCGAACTACCACCAGGAGTGGCACACATTATTAATCGACTGTTATTATTTTTCCTGTTGCAGATGGAGGACGAGGGCAACCACGGCAACGACGACACGCGCTGCTTCATCCTGTCGACCCTGGCGGCGCTCCAGTGGTCCCGGGTCTCCTGCGTTCTATGCCGCGCTGCGATGCTAGTCTTTGATCGGTACCCCCTCGTCGACGGCACGTTCTTCCTATCGCCACGACAGCATTCCGCCTCCTGCGCCGAGGTAAGAACTACAACCCAGATCATTATATTTCTCGGTAGCTTTTGTTGCGCAGCGACCGAATACTATTGTTCTTTTCCTTTTTTTTGGGATCGTTAAGTCGCTGATGAAATTGCCGTTGCGTAATTCGACGTAGTATATATATTATGAAATGTAGTCATGGCCTATTAAAAATAATAATCAAGCCATTGACCTTTGATTTGCATCATACACGCCATAAATATGTTAAAGCCTTGCAAAGAAGTTAATTAAAACGACATACTTTTGCGATATCGCGAAATAACCATGCCTAATTTCGTCTGTATAAAACAAAAATTTTGTTTACCATCGCTGGCCTCGCGAACACACGTGTTAATATCTCGCGTAAGCCGTCACTCGTTTTCATCACTCTACCTTTTACTTCACCCTACTTTCGATCCTCGTGAAAGCATTTCCGCGCGACACTATACAGTTAGCATCGCCTTCGTTATTAAACTATCAGGTTTAGTCGCGCTGCTATATTTCCCGTATAATCAAACTAAAACACCGCCCAGTGCACTTCACATATTAATATATATAAACGTCCCTGGCATTCATTCCGTTAAACATTATCGAATAGAAAATACACCGCCCATATAGCTTTCTCCCGCTTATTATCTTTACCTTGAAATCCTGGTCACCCCGCGCGCGTTCAACCTTGCAACCGCGAATCCCGTTGCGGTGCGATACACTCGCGGAGAAAAGAAAAAGTATATAACCCGAAAAACAGAGCGCGCGTGCACATCGAGAGCGCAGACGAGTGCGGCGAAAACCAGGCCAAAGTGACGCAACATACCACCGAAATTTCGCACAAACACGACACGACACGTGTGTGTAACGTGTAGATGGTATCAACAAAACTGAGGTCACACGCGCGTGTTTTGTCTTGTGCATTGCAGGTGAAGGTCGAGGGTCGCACGCAGTTCTTATCGGCGGTATGCATGGGCTGCCTGGAGGGCAGCGGAGGCGCCCTGGCGCGCTGCCGCTCCTGCACCCAGCCCTGGGACGGCTCCAGCCTCGTCCTCGGCACGATGTACAGCTACGACATATTCGCCGCCATGCCCTGCTGCACCGAGCGACTCAAGGTGAGCTACTACTTTCACACGATCGCGCTTAATCTTAATTGACTGCTGCTGCTGCTGCTTCTACATCAAGGTCGCGCAGCCTTGAAAACAATTTTCTTTTCTTACTATTTTTGCATGGATATGCTGGTCCATTTTTGCGCGCCGGCGCAAGTAACAGGGTTGCGAGTGAGTCCCCTGAGGTATAATACTCAAGTCCAGAAACACTTGCAAGAAGTGCGAAATCTGCGAGATAAACATAATATTTGGGTTATGTGGAAGCACGCGGAAAATTGCATTTGTATGTCAATGTCAGAATTATGGGTTTTGTACGTAATGGTTATTTTTTGGAAGGGGAATCGAGTGCTGTTTCTTTGTTCGGAGGCGAGTGTGCAGTTGTTATACGCGTGGACCGTTACACTATGTGGAAGCAGCGTCGTTAGTGGCTTGTGTGTGTGTATATATAGCGCGAGGGCGAATTATCGCGTCTTATTAGCGGAATTAACGACGCGCTAATGCCAAGCCGTGAGAATCGAATTGTGAGCGTCGCGCTGTGTACACTTAATTTGCCACGGGTTTTCCGAACTCGTTGCATAATTCGAGACTATTTAACTTTAATAAAAATTTGTTCGCACCATTCACAAGGGAGAGAATCAGTTCTTTTTATCTAACCTCTCGTAGTACACACATTATCGTTTTGCAGTATCGAAATTCGTTGTTTCGCGGCTATATAAAGTTAAACGAGGGGAAATGAGTTACTCTCACAATTTGAATCAGTGAAATGCACTATATATTCATAAAATGAAAGAGAATTGGTATTTTTAATAAACGTAAAATATAATTTTATTAAATATAGTTAGCGTTCGGTATTTTAAATACGGAATTTACAAGCTTACATTAGAAGTTTAGTATTCCAACAACAATCACAAAGTCGAAAGTTATCATTTTGGTCTTATTCTCATCTCTTTTCTACAGCTGATGTAATATTTTTTTAATAATTCCTACTTCTGTAAACATTCTAAAAACCGACAATTTTATATTTTTTTTTCAAGTAAATTAATTCTTATATTATTATAATAATTGAAAAAAACTAATCAATCCTTTCGTAGAAAACCTTTACAGGACCATTTCCTTTTTTGTTTTATCTAAATTTTGACCCATAAGATCAAAAGCTATGGTCGAAAATGCTACGGGTGCCACCACTGGGGAACCTCCCCCCTGCACTTTTATTTATAATAATTTGAAATTCTGAAACATATTCATTATATAAATATATTAAATAAAAACAAGATATTATAACGTTTTACGATGTCGCAACCCCGCAATAACCAATACGATCGTCAATATTCTCTGTCCACAGTGCAACGGCTGCCGCAAGCCTCTGATCTACCCGCACCAGCGGCTGAACTTCTACTCGGACTACAGCCGGGTGTTCGCCTGTCCGCACTGCCGCTCGGTCGACGCCCACTTCGTCAAGCCGCTGTCCCAGTGCTACACCCGCGAGCACTTCCAGCTCTACAGCCCGTGGCCATAACAACTAGGGAAGCTGGCTGCCGCTCCGAGCCCCACCACCACGACCAGTCGCACCTCCGCTGCGGACGCGATGCTCGCCAGCTCAGCCTCGCTGCGACGCGAGGCCGCGGCGGCGACGACAGCCAACTTCTCCTCGAGCCCGCTGATGGCCCTGCTCCGGGCCACCCTGCTCTAGGCCGCTGGACGACGACGGCGGCGGCGACGATGATTAGTCTTCGCTCCACCTGAATACAAACAGCCAGAGAGAAGAGAAAGTGTGTTATAAGAGTGCGAAGACACGCGCCAGGTTCACCCACGGAAGATGCAGAAAGATAGAGATAAAGAGAGCAAGTGTGCGTGTGTGTAATGCGTGTGAGAGTTGTAGTTGTGCGAATGAGAGAGAGAGAGAGAGAGAGAGAGAGAGAAAGCAAGCGAGCGAGAGCGCCTAATGACGGCCTATACTACCGTGCACGCGCCGGGATTTCGGTATAGACAGGAGTATATGAGCCGGGGAACGCGCGAGCGATCAGACAATGAAGAAATACCGAGAGCGCACTTGGGAGTCGACGGCGCATCACCACAACTCGCCCGTGAACATACACCTCACTTTATTATAGCCAATGAACGAAGCCCCCGCGCGGATCCGCGACAACTGTACGAGCGCGGAGCGGCGCGCAGCGCGTCGCGCCCCCCCATATATTCGTTTTTTTAATTTTTTTTTTGTCGCCAACCGCTGCTCTACCCCCGCCCCCGGACGGGCGGGAGAGACGGTTTCCCCGAGAGGAATATATATAGCATATGATTCCGCGTACGCCCGCGCGTATACACAACTCTTGTAATATAGATAGGTAATTTTAAGTTGCGCGAGAAATTATATATATATGTGAGCGTGTGTAGGGCAAATTAGTTGAATTTTCTTATTTTTTTTTCTCTCTCCACACACACAGACACACGGAGGACAAATGTGTATCGGAAAAAGAAAAAAAATCATTAAAACGATCTCTCCGGATGCCGCTTCGACGATATATTGTGCGCGCTCACTCGCGGATCTGCGCGGGCTTTTGTGAATCACAGTAAATAACGTTTGGGACAAGAAATATTATTACAAACATCGTGATGTGATGGGGGGAAAGGACGTGAGAGAAGCCAAAGATACCGAATCGCGTATATGACGATAACTAAAGGGCAAAGATGTGATGCATTACCGTCGACTTCGCAAGGGCTCGATGTAAATATCGCGCGCGCGGCTCCCCGGTCGCCAGCGTACAAATAAATAATTAAATAAACTTACAAAGGCAAATTATGTAGAGAGAGAGAGAGATGTGTGTCAGAGCTCGAGAAGTTGTGCGCATAAAGAGGATAAAAGGAAGTGAAGAAATCCACCTTTGAATTTAGGATGAGGTAATAAAAAAAAAAAAATAATGAAGAGTACTATTGTTTGTTACTTAGATAATCGAGATAACGTTGTTTTTTTTACATTTTATTAGTTTATACGTTTAGGCGGCCATGTTGTTTTGTTTAAGGATCTGCGAACCCGCGATACGATTAAATAAGTTTTTCACGTTAAAGGTTTTGCCGTTTTTTCTTTCAACTATCTGCCCTCGGCCAAGCTCTGCCCTCCGCCTCGCTCCTTGTGACGGTCTACCTCTGATTATATTATCTATCGCGTTCTCATGTGCGCGACAAATTTTAAAAAGTGAGAAATAAAAAGAAAATACATGGAATATCTGAATTACCGGTCGTTTTTCCACGTTGACCAAGTTGAAATATTTAGCAAAAGTTTTTTCTGAAAATGTTGAGGAGCGCGGTACGCGAGAGCCGAGCTTCCGAGGTGTCCTGATATGGAAAATACCTGAGGCAAGCAAATTTTAAAAGAGAAAGGATTAAACGAAATAAGGCGGAACAAAAGAGTAATAACGAAATAAAATAAAATAATAAGAAAAGAAGAAAAAAAAAATGACGAAATGAAATAATAATCTCTCTTGGCGATGCTGGTCGTTGCTATCCAACCATAGCGGCCGTCCCACTAGCACCAAGATCACCCATTGATCGTGGTAGTCGAGCGCGTACTTTCTTACGTTATTTCACTTCGCTTTATATACCTTTTGAGAGGGAGAGAATGATGCGCGAAAGAAAGATAAGAGTATACGTGACGAGAGTAGAAGCAAGCAAGCAAGCAAGCGAGCGTCTCTGTCGAGAGTTTTTGCAGTTTTCCGCGCGCGCGCGCAACGAGAGTAGAGGTTTATTATACACTTATATATATATTATATAGCTCGCGAAACTGCAATGAATCTGAGGAGAGTAAGCAGAAGTAGCTTGAAAAGTGGCAATGCGCAACGTCCTTAATAAGAAAAAAGTTGATAAAAAAAAATACGAAAAAAAAAATTATGAAACAGAATTTTATATCTCTACAGTGAACGATAACGATTGAGGATGCATTTCTCAGAGTGCCAAACGCGATCTTCCGCAAATTTTTTTCTGCGGCTTTCAAACACAGAGCAAACAAAAAATAGATTTCTCTCATTCGTGACGAATGAGCCGGCTTTTCCACCAGTGAACTTCGTGAAGATAAATCGTCCCTGAAGATTGACCTATTCAGTTTCGTTTCGAGAACGGAAAAAACAATAATTTAGCCCCGTTGTCGCGACGGTACCACATCTCGAATTCTCACCACGGAAGAGGCATTGAAGCATGAAACTTTTATATAATATTATATACAAAAGACAAACGAAGAAACATATTAAAATAGTGAATATTGCAGACGCTACTTTTAAACGAATATATAAACAAAGTGATAAGTGTTGGTGAAATGAAACTGACTTCGTCGATTCGTCGTGAATCGTGATGGCGAAGAAACAAAAACAAAATAAAAAAACATTTATATGAAACAAAAACTGCACTCTCGAGTTTAATCTATCTCGGTGTCATCGATTTCTTGGCGGAGGTAGGAAGGGCAAAGGTAAACGATACTCTGACATAGAAAACGGGATTGAAAGAGAGAAAGATGAAATAAGAAATAAAGCGCGTTGATAGGTTTATGTAGCGGGGGAAAGAAGAGAGAGAGACAAAGTTAAGTTAAGAATGAAAGCAATTTTAAGGATCTATAAGCGAAGCAAGCGTATATAAGAGACGTATAAGTGTGTTAAGGTTTTTGCGCGAGCGCGGCTCGATATATCTGGTATATAGAGTCGGTTACGCTCGAGTTTCCTTTTTTATGTCTTGAAGTATATAAGAGAAGTAACGGTAAGTCTCCGATTTTCTATTTCGAGTGTAATTTAAAATGAGAGAAACAGAGTAACGAAGTGTTTGATCGATGTGCTGTAATAAGGGTTTTTCGCGATTTCTCAAATAAGTAGATAGGTTATACGAACATTTTTTTAATTCCTACGAATACCAATATTATCGTGTACGATGGTTTTTTCTACGTGTCTCCCGCGACACCCGCTTTCGAGCAGCTCGCCTCGTCGGGTCACGTGACACGGCGAGACGCGCGGCAATCGAACCTGTCGACGGGGGGACGGGAGACATCAAATTTTGTATTGACGTTTTTTGAAGAGATTTATATATGGCTATATAATAGAGAACGTGGGCGGGCGAGAAAATACTTTGCCGCGCGGAGCCGTCGGCGAGCGATCGGTGTATAACGGTCGTTGACGTTCATTTTTATATATGAATAGAGTGAAAATAAAAAAAAAAATCTAGCTTTTGGCCAGTGACGAAAGTGAGACGATACGAGCTATATCGAAAAAATAAAGATGTCCTTTAGTGAGAAATTTTTTGACGAAATTTGTACGTAGTTTAATAGAAATTCAAAAAGCGTTTTTCATTATTGATATAAATGGCCGATCGCTCGCGAGAGTCCGCGTCGGATTTTACGATAAAGAAAGAGAGAAAGAGAGAGAGAGAGAGTTATATATGCCGCGTAGCTTGATCTTTCGGATATATTGTAGAGGCACAGGCGTTGTGTAAGTTGGTATTTAAAGGATGACGACGAAAGATAATAGGATCGTGGATAAGAGTTTTTGTGGTTGAACTATAAGGATATAGTTTAGAATAGCGATTTTTTATCATTGAACTTAAGGATCGAGACGGAGTGGAAAAGCTCGAGGGATTAAAAAAAAAAAGTAATAGAAACACAGGGAGAAATACAAAGATTTTAGGAATTACCGCTTAAATTTTTTGAATAGTGCGACGTTGAACGTTGAAAGGTACGATAAGGACAAAAACCTCTGGGTGGGAAAAATAAAAAGGGCAGAGAATAATAAGCGAAAGAAACGACAAAAGGAAGGCTATACCCGTGTCATATAGTAAAAAGAACAAAAAATGGTGTAAATGCATATAGACGAGTTTTTCTTCTTCTACAAGATATATATTATAAATATATATATATATAAATATTATAGGGACGTGCTCAGCCGTGCGAGTACTCGGCAAACGCGACGCTCAGTTAATTAATCGATTTCTACGACAGACAAAATAAAAATATGAAAAATAATTAAAAGTGAAGAACCGTTTTATTATCAATGTGTAATTTAGAAGTATATTATATATATTATATATATATAGAAGTGTATATCGTAGGTGTTAAGGTTTTTTCAGCTGTGGTAGACAACTATAGGTATATTTACGTACGGGGGCGCCGCGACTCGTCAGCGTGATGCGCGCGTGCGCTTTCCTCGCTCACTCACACACGTAATGTGTGACACATTAGTGTGCGTCTCTCGTGCGCCAGGCCAGCCCCCCATAGCCCAGCCAGAGCAACCTTCGAACTGCCCCTTCTCAGAGTCTAAGTATATGTACTTCTCTCTCACACTGATTTTTACCTCATCACACAGCTTTATATAACGAGCATAATGATATTAATATTAATAATAATAATAATAATGATAATGATGATATATTGAATTCTCATCAGCGGCGTTGACTCGCCCTCTTGTTTCTTTTTATCACGCGGTTCGAAAGGCGCATGCGCATCGGTGGCCGGCTGCAGCAGAGAGAGGGAGAGGAAGGGCCGGGTGACGGCGTCAAGGCGGTCGTCTCTTGATTATTACGTGTACGACGTGTATATTAAGTACGATTAAAGGTAGAGAGAGAGAGAGAGAGAGAGCGAGAATCTGCGGAACGAGAGGATGATGGGAGAGACAGGGCGCGTGCGAGTTAGCCACCGGCTGGCGGGTATATAAACTCGCGCGGACGCGGACTGCGGGCTGTAAACGTGTGCGTTACGCATGTATATGGTAATAGTACAATCGGTCGCGACGCGGAACTGGGGGGTTGTCGCGACGAGCATCGAACGATTATACGCCGTTTTTACATTATTATCGCGAGTTGAGTTTATTAAACGATATACTTCATTAAGGGCAAAGAAACTATAGGCGAAAGAAAGGAGGAAACAAAAAAAAAACAAAAAAAAAAGTAACGACGCTTATTATTATTTCTCTCGCGCATATATAGTCGCAGTGCAGTGTTGACTTTGTTTGTTTGTTTGAAATATCGAAATAGCTGATATATATAGACACGTGCGTATGCGCGCATGCGCGCGCGTCACTCGCGCGTATATCCGCGAGACGCGCCTGGCGCGCCAATCTCTTTACACTTATTATATATACTACTAGGCAGGCTGCTGTAAAATAACGGTGATATTCTGTGATCGCGCCGAGACTTCCCCTCCATTTCCGGTCTCATCTCGTACGCAGGACCGAGGAGAGAAACAGGAAAAAAAAACAAAAGAAACGAAGAAGAAATCAAGGTGCGTGCGTACGGACACGGTCCGAGCGAGCGAAAGATCGGCTACTAGCGCGCGCGAGAGAGAGAGAGAAGAGAGAGAGAGAGAGAGAGATGAGCGAAAGAAGCTGACGACGACGAGTGCAGAGCGAGTCGAGGAAATTTCTCTGCCGCGCGATATATATATTATATTATAAATGTAATAGACACTGGTTTTTCGTTGTTTTTTAGTCAAATTGCCTGTTTTACTTATCCCCGTTATCGCATTTTTATAACGTTACGGAGTTAACGGAACTAACGGAAAGGAAGATGAGAAAAAAATGATAAAAAAAAGAAAGAATAATATTAATAATAATAAAGTAATAGATAAATAGAATAGGTAATATGTGACAGACAGACGATGAAGATGAAAGAGAGAGAGAGAAAGAGAGAGAGAAATAGCCGACTTGAGCGATCAGGCGAGTATGTCGTGACGAGTCATATTGATATAAGAAAAGAATAATTATCATTAACGAAAAAAAAAATAATAATTACAAAATAATCCTCCGCTGTTTTATTGCATTAAGTAGGAATTATATATTAAACAAATTCTACCTGCACGGCTCTTCCCCGAGTGGTGTTTGTGACGTTGTATAGATATGTACATTGACCGTTGTTATGTGACGTGACTTTTTTAGAGAATGGCGAGAAAATTGAAAACAATTGGGCGACAAAAAGAGGAAGCAAAACGAAATTTTTTTTATCGAGAAAGAGAAATAGAAAGAAAAAATTGCTGCGCTACTGGAGAGCGATGTTTTCCACTTTTCGTTTCGTTCTCGCACACGGGCGCGTGCGACCGTCGACGCGCTCGGCTCAATTTTGTAACGTCAACTCTCCGTATTTTTAGCGCGATTATGGCAGTGCAACTCCGTTCAAGACAGCAGTGGAAAAGCACGCGGACGTCTTAATTATACCAGTTTTCGTGGTAAAAACAGTTGTCAATGCGAATTCCTACCGACGAAAGTCGTGTGTGACGCAACGTACGTTTTTGTCAATAATGATCTCTGAAGACAAAGCACCCGGCCTGTCGTTGGAAGAAACAAAAAAAACATTCTACCTTGCGGCGTAAACACACGTGAGAAACACAAAATTTATTTATTCGCCCTGCGATCTTAATTGAGTTGCATTACCATATCCTCTCGCGAAAGCAAGGCGAAAAAGGCGAGAAGTCGAGCGCGCCGATGGCCCCGCGTCGCCGTCGACGATGCGAGTATATAACACATACATACACACACGTAATTGCATACGCATATACATACATACACACATACACACACACACACACACACACACACACACACCGGCTGTCTTTCACACTCTGCGTTTGAAGGAGTCGAGTTCCCAGTCGGCAATATGTGCACATATACACAAACACAGCAAGTCATTATTGTTTTATTTATGCGAAGACTGGCTCTCGGTGAGATGTACATAAATAGCCGAGAGGCGCGCGACGCGAAGGGAGGAGGACAAGTGAGAGAATGACTGTTTTTAGGTTTTTTTTTTCTTTTTCGCATCCTCTTTAATCTAATTCATTCTTCCACTTCTTCTACTTTTTTTAATTTTTAGTATTTGCGTAGCGTCCATACTCTTAACCGATTTATAGTTTATCCATTTAATGCACGCCGCTGTATTAGCGATATCCGCCTTTTTTTATTTGAACGCTCGCACCGTTTTACTTTTGTTCGATTATTATATTATTATATACGAATCAACAAAGACGAAAGCAAGAAGGAAAAAAAAATGAGAACGAAAAGTATGGAAAAACACATACACAGCTATATCCCTCTTCCTCCACCATTTCTTTTTTTTTTAAGTTACTCGTACTATTTTATTAACTGCAATTTTCAATAAAGTGAACAACTTGAATGAATTATTTGTTTGTGTTATGTTCTTTTCTTTATTCCCCGTTTATTGTACACTTAAGTTTTTTATCTTTTAATTTTTAATCATTATCATGTGTTTATTACTTTTTTAGTGCGTTTTGATTTCTCTCTGGGAGCTCGACCGTTTTATATCGAAAAACAAAACGCGTTGGCTAAGGTACAAATGTACATAGGAGTAAAAAAAAAAAGAAAAAGAAGAAACATAAAATAGCGCTGTTATAATATACACTACCACTTTCAGGTATAATATTGTCTTTACAAAGAAGTCGACTCTCCAAGCGAAGGCTTCGACGTACCCTCACAACCACTGCTCCCAACGAAAAAGAAAAAAACAAACCATCACCGTTATTACGAGAATCTTCACCAAGGTTTCTCCGTGTCCTGTTGATTTATTTAGAAAACTTTCAGAAATGGATTTCAAAGTTCAAACCAGTCGCGAGTAGGTTAAGATCCACTTCCAAAGTGAAGGATGAAAGAAAAAAAGTATCGGGAGCAGTGGCCGAGGCAGAGAAGTGACGGCGAAGCTCTCGCGGGCGACGCGCAAGCAGGTCGTCGCGCGTGCTGCATAGTCCACTCTCGGGTCTTACCTCGATTCCCGAGTTGTGTGTTTGCTGCACGCGCGCACGTGAGAGAGGGAAATGCAAAAAGAAAGAGAAAAAAAAAAGAACACGTATAATCAACAATGTACGAAGAATATTATACCGCACGCTAGGAATGCTCCGATTAATCTCTATGGTATATGCACTTGACGATAATGCATATAACCCTTTCTCGGATGCAATACATGTTACAGGCACCTGTAATTACATCGTGTAGGCGTGTCGCGCTTAATGAGCGCTAATCGAGAGGCACGATGATTGTTTTTTTTTTCTTCTTTCGAAGCTATTATATATGTGTGTACAGCACACACAGGCTACTCACAGATCCACACGTCACGTATGTAATCGCCGCGCGTATAGTCGATGATTAGCACCGTAACGCTAGATGTATAGGTATGATGTACGGCATAGCGCCGGATTTTTCCCCAATTCTTAACCCATATAATATATATATAAATATGTACTCGTATTATACGTGTGTCACGCACATCGCGCGCAGTTTCATCGTTTCTCGCAACGCATAGGTCCGAGATTATTTACCGTAAATTCACGCAATCACTCACACATACGCAGAAAAAGAAGCACACAAACTCATCGTATGAATGTCGCGTGAATGCACCGCTATAGAGGGAGAGAGAGAACTTTTGCGCTAATAGTAGAGACGACCGGGAGACGACTATATCTATGTATACACGGATAAATAGATAGATATATATGTATACGTGTTCTGCTTTTGATTTTTTCTATTATATATTAAATATATGTATATCTTCGTTACGAGTTTTTCCAAAAGTTTTGGTGTTAGTTCGTGTAGTAACCGTGTGTAAATGTATATGCGCGCCAGGGACGCGCGTTTCGGAGACTTTGCCGGTACATGTGGAGCGTAGGAGAGCAATGATAATAATGATAATACTTTTTACCTATATGTAGAGAGAGAGAAGAGAGTTTGTGAAACTCGCGCGCGACGAGAGTCGATAGTTGGACTTTCTTTCCTATATATATATAATGTTTCTAGTAGTTTCACGTCTTCTTGTAACGATAATATTAAAAGTAATAATACGCGACAGTGCGCTGAAACGGTGAAGTGGACGGGAGTCGAATACTCGGCGAGTTTGTGTATAAAAGGAGTAATAATTCGAGAGTCCCGAGCGACTATAACAATCGGTATTATCGCGCCGACTCGCGCTCAAAATTTCGAGAAAGCGTGCAGTTGAGCTTACGAGTCAAGCAATTCGAGTAATTAAGGAGAACAAAAAAACGTATGGTCGGAGCTGAAGCCAGAACAAGTATATAAGCAACATTGAAACGGAGTAGCTTTAAAAACGTAACAAAAATTTCGTACGATAATTTATTAATTAATTAGCTCGGGTGTAATTTCGGGGCATTTTTAGTCGGCTGTGTTTTTTAGAGAAACGGGGATTCGAAGCCCAGAAAATTCGTATTTGGGGGGAGAATCAATAAGAGAAATTTCGTCGAAGACAAAAAAAAAAGAGCAACATTGGAAAATCGTATAGGATCGGTATAAGAAAATTCACGCGTCAGAGTAGAAAAATCATATAATTTTGTACCCTATTTTTTTAAGAATTGGTGTCGTGTCTAAATTCTCTAGTTATTAATTAGGAAAAAAAAACGAATTGGTATTAAGTAGGCGAAGGAAAAACAAATATAAGGTTAATAATCGTGTCGGCGAAGCATTTCGACGCGACGTCGTCGGTAAAAAACGAGGATTTAAGAGGGCAAAAGAAAAAAACAAACAAACCAGTGAAAGAAGTAAAATTCGTAAACACTTTAATTGAGAGATTGGTCTCGGATCGGAAAAGGGGTACCGCGCGAATAAAATGAGCAAAGAAAAAAAAACTTGACTGGAGCACTCACGCGATCGGCAGAAGTTGGAAGAAAGATGCAATATCTCGGGCACACGAGGCACCGTTACTGCAGCAATGTTGTGTGTCGTGTCATTAATCCCCATCGATGTTTCCAACACACACACACACACACTAGCCTGCATGATATATATATAGGCTCTCGTGCATTTCTCTTAATCGTCCACACGCACACATAAACACACGCTCGTAGTCATATAGATCGCGTAAGTTATAACACGTGTAGAGTCATATATAGGTCCCACCCTTATAACACGCATACAGGAACGCCGACATCCCATTTCGAGTTTAATCTTTAACGAAAGGTAATAAGTAATGGTAGTGAAAACCGCGAGAGATCGCGAAATCGCGTAGTTAAACGTATAGTTTAAAGCGAGGAGTTAGGCCTAGTGCGCTACTTAAAACGTAGGTGATATCGAGTTAAGTGTTTTTTACGATAAACGAATAAGGAGGAAACCGATCGGACGGCAGGCATGGAAGCGATCCAAACGAGAATGAGAATGAGAGCGAGCGAGATACGAGTGATGGAGAGAGAGAGAGAGAGAAAGAGAGAGAGGAGAGGGATGAGAGAGGCGACAAAATAAAGTAACAAACACGTAAACTTTGCGACGCAAAGAACGTAAGAACTCATGCTGGTAGTGCGGACCAAACGGGACAAGCTGACGGACGAGAGCGAGCGAGCGAGTTGAGAGAGAGCGAGAGAGGGAAATGGAAAGAGAGATAGATCGAAAGAAGCATGCGGGAGTGCCGCTCCATCGGAAAAAAAGAGACGAGAGAAATGCGCGTAAAAGAGAGAAAGAAGAGTGTGTTAGCGCGCTGCGTTGAAAATGGAAATGCGTCGGACGTTCGAGATCGGGAAATCGGTTGGGTGCATATACGTTGGGGGAGGGAGAACGAAGATGATGATGATGATGATGATGATGAAAAATCCATGATTGGCTACGTGGTATTCGAAAGCGATACGTTAACGTTTAAGGCATCGCGTATACTCGAGTCCTCGGGGGCACAGTTGCAGCGAGAGGCGAGTAGTTACGCGTGTTTATTCGGAAGCAATTTTTGTACGACGAAATTTTTATACGGTTTTTTACATTATAATAGGCGGGGCGAGAGCGGGTTATATAGGTAAGCGAGAGAGATCTTTTCTCACATTATAAAGGCGCGCAGGGCGGTATATGCCGTGGTTCGGAGGGAACGCAATTTTTTATACAAATCATCAACACACACGTGTGTGAACTAAATTTTTTCGGACGTAAGCTTTCTTCTTCTTTCGTACATATATATACCAGTCGATGGAAAAACTGACGGTTCTCGTAATACGCGACGACTTTTCGCTGTATAATAATGTACGGTGCGCGCATCGAAATTGGAAGCGCGAAAAGTTATTTTGGGAACGACCTTTCGAGACCGTCGGAATACGTACGAATAAAACGCGCGACGGGGGGAAGGAGGAGAGAAAAGAGATAACAGCGAACGCGGGAGAGACGCTGCAATATTGAAGCGGCGAGATAAGGACGAGAGCGGAAACCGAATGATAAGGGGAGAGAGAGAAAGGGAGAGAGTGAGAGTGAGAGAGAGAGAAAGAAAATTGTGATAGCAATTCCATGTCTTACTGCCCTGCTCTGTGCACTCTTTCGCGACAAGTTTGCATTTTCTCGGGTCGACGGTATAATAAAGAAAACGCTCCCCCGATTTTCTCGACGGCGCCTTTCATTACAAGCCCCGCGCGCCCGCGTGCGCACATTCTTTCAATATATTCCAATGGACAATATCCACGAAAATCTGCCGTACGTATATCGCCTTCAAGACTGAGATTCAAAGAGATTCACCTGACGCCGAGAGGATGGCTGAGGGAGCGTTTTCCCCGATAAAACGCGCGGAGAGTAGTAGACTGCGCGTGTGCTGAGGGAGTTAATTAAAAAAAAAAATGATAATAAAAACGCAGCATACAGCGCCCCTCAGAGGTAAGCGTTTTTTCGAAAGTTATATATTTACATAAAAACTAAAGGAAAACAAAGAAAACCAATATGATCTTGATGTGTACATGTATAACTTTAAGGCGACACTGTCCCCGTAGCGATCGTACGACTACTCGTATGTAGTTTTGCTCGAAGGAGAGGGAGGGTAAGAAATAAAAAACACACCTACCGCTCTGTATATCGTAGATTATTGTAATCCACTTAATCGTAATTATAGCTTATGTAGCCGAATGAAAAGGAGATAAGCAAAGAGAGTCGCGATGAGACGCCCTGACGCGCGTAACGATTAACTCCCGTAGACCGAACCCGTTACTAACAGCAATTTTTCCGTAGTCTATAGCTTTCACCAAAAAAATTCACGCATCAACGACGTAAAATCTAAACTACAACTATGCGAATTCGATCGATGTAATAATCAGGCAGAAATCAAAATTTCGATGGGAAAAAAATTCTTCGCTCGGCATAAGATTATTATTGTGTATAAGGAGGATATTAACGTCGATTTAATCGAATCGGTAAATCGATTGGTAGGTTTTACAAAATCAACAAGTAGACTGATCGTTCGATATAATTGGATGTATGCGTTGGCGATTCGAGGTAGTACGCGCGCTAAAAAATCAAAACGTGATCGGCTCTCGATCTATGTAATTCAGGTGATCGCGCGCGTTCGCGATAATAGAGAGAGCAAATAAATTCATCCGCTGCGCGCGCGGTGATCGAATCGCCAGCCGCGCAATAAGCCCAGTGTATGCGCATCTATTAATAAAGCATTTTTACGTATGGTAAAGTTAATGAGTGTCTCACCTAATCGTCAAACATTAAAGAAATAGCGGTTCGTTAGAAGGGATAGGAGAATATAATACAAATAAACGAAAAAAAAAAATCGTAGTGG
Source organism: Torymus sinensis (assembly GCA_030522985.1). Lineage (NCBI taxonomy): Eukaryota > Metazoa > Arthropoda > Insecta > Hymenoptera > Torymidae > Torymus > Torymus sinensis. Next base: position 8,735 of record JAPYZP010000792.1, on the reverse strand, counting down.
CCGCACGCTTGTCTGTAAACGTCTGTCTGTAACGAATGGTTGAAACAGTACAAGATCGGTGTTGCAGGAGTAACCTTTCGTCATTTCCTTCCTTTTACTTTTTATACTCGCTCATTTACGTAAATTAACTCTCGATATTAACTATCGTACGTTGCGTTTAAAAAATATTTACTACCAAATCTCACTATACATTTTCTCATCAATATCTCATATTCGATAAGGAAGCTTGCGTTTTTCTTTAAATTAAAAACATATAATAACGAACGGTTTCTCGTCTGCGGAGTGCGCGAACGCGAGATGCGCTTTCTCCACTTTTCGATTAATTATAATTGTCTCCGGCCCCTGTATGTAGCCCCCCCCCCCTCCCCCCACACACACACGAGCCACCGCGCACGGCTCGCTCTGGTAACCGCTTCTTTTACATAACTGCGTGTATAATATTATATATGCCCACCTTGTGATGATGATGATGATGATGATGATTGAGTGAAGAAAGGCCCGCCGATATATATAAATAGAACCACAGAAACCGACTCTTTCGCAAAGTCTCGTGTATATTAATAAGATTCGTTGAATTAATTTCGGTTGCGTTATCATATAAACCCGTCTTCTCGGACAAATAGTGACACACAGATACACACGAACTCACACGTATGTATCGATATAAAGTATGTTAAAGTGTATAGGAACAAGATAAAAGGAAAGGAAAAGAAAAAAATGAAGTATCGACTCACGTTTCTTTAGGAAAACGCGCGCCACGATCGCGTCCGCCAGGGCCGGGCACGAGAAGTATATAGGAATAACACTATATACGGGGTTTGAAAGGAAAGTCGTGGTCGTCGAGGCGGCTCCCTCGTTCCGCCTGCCTATGCCAAACATCTTTAAAAAAGCCCGCGAATGTATATCCTCTTTCCTTTTTATCCTCTCCTTCCTCTTCCCTCCACTCGACTCCGGGGCCGTAATCTCCTTTTTGCACGTAATTGCCGTTTCTTTGAGGTCGAGGCCAAGAGCCATTCGATTATAAGACGCGAGTCGGGGGGTCGATCCCTTTTTTGCACGCTCGCGTCTTCTCCTAATTTAATTGGCAGATGTCTCGAGTGCTCGGCAAACAAAGTCGCGGGATTCGGGAGCGGCAACAACGACGACGACAGCGGCGAGGAGAAGATTCTTATGTATAGACGGAAGAGAGCGCAGGAATTGGAGATGACGGGTGTGTGCGTTATGATCGCGGCGATTGGGCGCGCGTTTCGATCGAGACCTGGCTGCGCCGCGCTCCGAGTGCCCGAGGCCAATTATCGTGGGAAAAGTGCTTTTTCTCCGTGGTTATATGCTCCTTTAGGGTGTGTTGTGCTGCGAAAGAGAGCGAGAGGGAGAAACGGATTTGTTTGGGAGGTGAATATAGCGGCAGTTGGGATGATGGGCCGACGTGCGAGGAGCGGCGACGAGGCAGCCGAGTCTTCCAATACCTCCCCTATAAAAGTACAAATTTTAAGATAAAATATTATATCGAAGGATGATTAATATAGTAAGGGCGGCGATACGTGGAAGGTGAAGGCAGAGAAATGATAAAAGCGCTAAGAGTAATAAAAACTAAATGAGGAAAGGAAATTTGCTAATTATTATTGCGCGATTATTAATGCGCGGGGAAAGTGAGGCGAACGAAGGAGAAGGGAGAGAAAGAGAGATAGTAATATGAGATACAATGAATACTATTTAACGATGTTTTTTCTGGTGTATAAGAATTATTGTCATTATTATTGCTATATTGCCATTATTACGTCATTATTATGATTATAATTATTATGATTATTAATTATGATATACTTATATTATTATTACTATTATTAACGTGGAACTGTTTTATACAAAATATTGAAGTGAGGAAAAGATAACTTGAGCAGATTATTGAGAATATTATACGCGCATATATACCTACATAAAGATTAATAATAATAATAATAATGATAAACGGGGAAGAGAGAAAGAGAGACATAAAGTAAGAAATGACTTGCATCACGATACGAATGATAAGATATGTTTCACAGTATATATATATGTATATCGAGAACATTATATAAACATATATTTATGGTGATTCGCCTAAAAATTCAGGTAAAACAAAACTATCAATAATATATCTATATAGGTCGGAGCTGACGCGCAAAATAGTCATTATCAACCGTCCGTCGCAAAATTCACGGGCAAGTTGAAGCTTTAACGAAACAGATTATATATTATGCTCTATGCCAAACTCTGACTGCAGTGAAGCAAAATCACGGCGCGCATTAGCTGCGCGCCATTATCTATATAAATGCAGCAAGTGATACGAGAGTTCAAAGGTATTTTTCAAATTTTTGAATTTCGCGCGAAAAACGACCGAATTCTTGCGACGGACTCCTCAAACATATTATTATATATAATATATCGACGAGTAAACTCCGTGCGTCTGCGGTTACCCACATTGAATTATTCGCATAGCTCGTGTGTACTAGTGTCAGGAAGAAGTAAAAGTAAAATACAAACGGAAAATATATAAACAGAAAGCATTTACGCTTTAGGGGAATAAGCTGTACATGTAAATATATATAACGGAAACGATGATAAACGAAAGCCCGTTTTCATGATCCTAATATATATATATCGATTGAACGTTCCCAGAATTAAACTTCACGTTATATGCAATACAATTTTAGGGGGGTTAGTGTGGCGGTAACAATAAATACAAACAAACAAATGAATAATAACAAAATAATGAATGAGCCTCGGGAGCTGAATGAAAGCGATAAACAAATAAACATAAACCGTGCCGTTTTCCGTGTTTCAAAAAAATCCGACACGGAATAGCAAACAATAGACTGCCGTAAATAAGACTTTGGAAACATAGACGAACCCATTAACTCGTAATAAAACACCGACACTTTTGTATAGTGAACAAAAAAACATAATCGAAAATAATTCATTTACTTCGAGAAGCATTTACAATTTTTGAAAGCAATTTTTCTATAGAAAAGCCATTGACTGATCTTGAAAAAGATACACACATACACATACATATATAGGCACGGAGGATCTCGCCATGTACGCGCACCAAAGCCGTCTAATCTAAATTAGAAAAGTTTTGTCCGGGATTGCGGAAACGAAAATAAGGAAAGCGCATAGAATCGAACGGCTTTTACCCGGTCTTTCGCGTTTCTCGTCGCAGAGCGCGCGAGAGAGTCTCATCCGGCGATCGGGATACGCCGCTTTACTCGATAAGGACAATTTCGAAATTCTCGATATTTGCGATGTTCCATACTCGAACCTTCAAGAATTGCTTGATCGTTCGAGTATCCGTGCTGAGAAACGAGCATCGTATGAATCGTCAATTCGATATAAAGATGAAGAAAAAATATATATATATTTACGTAGTGATGTAAGGCATATGTAATCGACTGATATTTAACAGAGAGTAAATTTATATTTTTAATGAAAATTGCCAGAAAAGGAAAGGCTTGACAAAAAAAAGGAATTCGAAATTTATATATATATAATCTATAACGACGTCTTTTTCAGACTGAATATGAATTTCCGTTGGCGGATGAGACTCCAGCGAATGGCTCGGTTTATATAAAACGAGACGCGCGACCCCCGAGGTGAGAGAAATACGTTCAATTTTACAGCGACACTTTTGGCGATTTTTTACCGACGACGGCTTTGGCCAGCGACGTACCAGAGAAAAACTGTGTTTTCACCGAAGTCCGATATATTCCGTATTCGAAAACTCGCCAATTTTTCCCGTCGCTCCCATTGATATAGCCGCGCAAACCGAGCGGGAATAGAATTCATCGTAGCATGATTAAAGCGGCAGTTGCGAAAAAAAACAACAGAGCTAGCAAACAAACGAGCGACTGGACCAAATTAACAATTGTAATTGGCATATACGAATAAAGCGAAACGATACAATAGTTTGACGAGCGTTGTTATACCGACGGTGCGAAGGGACGGGAAAATCGGCGAGATATGGCGAAAAACTAAAAAGCTTTAATCAATCAGCCAGCACTGTTTATCTGTATATCAATGCCGTAGGATTTATACGCGTAACGAAACGAAGTTTTCTACGTACAACTTTACACACACACAGACATAATACGCAATTGAAAAATAAAAAGATATGAGCTACAAATAATAGTGATATATCGAGGGTAAGATATATAGAGAGGAAGTGAGCCGAAGGAAGTGGCAAAAAGGGGAATACTATACGTCGGACGATGAAGCGTTATTATATAAGCGCGTATAGGATTGAAAAATGTAGGGGTGGGGGGGATCACACACACTACGTACTAATTACTTATTACTGCTAATTCTAACGATCGCTATAATTAAACTACGATTATTACCTATTCGCTATGATACCTATCTCGTTAGTAGCTAAGAGTTGATGTTTACAATTTGACAGTTCGTCTCGTGTAATCGTAATTGCACTATATCTGTTTGGTTGGCTTGGAGATGGGCGAGAGTCTAATTCGGGTTATTAGATACTACGCTGTACCTTTTGCTGGCGGGACTGGATTTTTCGATAAACGCGCGAGAGAATGAAACACACACACATACGTGGTTATCGAAATATATAACGATTCTGCAGAGGCTGGAGAAAAACCATCGGAACGGAATAATCAAAACTTACTTGATGACTCGATTATTAATTGATAACTGGGTATATTCTCGTTGTTCCCCTTTTAATTAAGATTGTTTGACGAAATTTGATTTTTTCTTTTTCAACTTGACCGAGTACAAAAAATGATGTGTAAAATGACCGAAATTCGTTGATTTGTCGCATGAGAAAGAAAAAATTGCTATGAAAGTCGTAAGAAAAAAAAGGGACTATACCCAGTCGAAGGGATATATCCTTCGCAGTCGATACAGAATCGTTCGGAGGAGTTATAACCGCGGGTTTATCGTTAAATTTTCCCGCCAGCGGCTTGGATGAAGGAAAGACGGGGAAAGAGATAGAGACAACGCGCTAGCGCGTGAGGCAGCAGATCAGATGACGATGACGATGAGAGTGATCTGAGGGGGGGATTTAGCGGAAAAAAGGTTTACGATCTTTATTACACTTTTGATTTTTGTTTGTTTCTTTTTTTTCTACTTCTTCTCCTTTTACGGCGAGTCGATTGACGCGAACTACGCCCAGCTCGTGTATATCTATATATAGACTTAAGATCAATAGCGATTTATATTTATTGTACCGTTGACATGGATTCGGATATAATGTACTGTCCCATTCGCGGGTAACTCGTTCCTCGTCTCTAGTCAGTTTTGCATCCTTATACAAGACCGAACTGAACGGAATTACAAAATTGAATTGTCGCGGGAAAGGGTGGCAACTTACTTGGACGATGAACGGGTCACCTGTTGAGCGACGCGCGCGTTTGCGCATTTTCTCAGATACACAGCGAATTACCATTTATTATGTAACGACGAGGCGTAGGACTCGTTTTCCAGCACACGAGGAAGCGAGCAGCGACTTCTATATTATTCAGTGTATATGATTTCCTTCGTTGTGTTTCTCTTGTTAGGTTTTCAATTGTATATGTATAATCGATTAAGTTGGCGATCGATCGACCGAAAGTCGATCGACATACACACACACTACACACATACACACACACACGCACATACAAATGTACACTCTAGTAGCTCACATGCCTGAGTTTTGTGTCACAGTAAACGACGTGCGAGGAGGATCGAGCTTTATACCGCTTTTGTATGTTTAGTATGGATAACAAACACTCTACATTTATAGAGATATAATGAAATAAACAAAAAGAACAAAAAAATTCTACAAAAAATCTACGCAAACTACCGTGTAATAAACTATATTATTATAAATACGAAATACAAGAATAAAAATATAGATGAATGACGATTAATGATGATTCATATATTGCGCTATATAATGAAGAATTACCGAGTATGATGATTTTAAGGAAAGTATATACATATTAATATGAACAATTTTTTAAAATGCCCGTTATCGTATTGTGATAACACGACGGCGCCCCGTGAAGCGAGACGATAAAGTAAAGTATACTGAAAATTAACTGCCTTCTGCGTTCTCATTCAACCCCTCTCTCCCCGCCCCTCACCTCCTCATCGACCTCATCCTCGATACGTACCATCCATCACGTAATGCACAATCTTCGGCACGAAAGAGTAAAAAGAAGGAGAGCTTTCTCCTCGGGCTTACAAATCGACCGCAGTAGGCCAGGACGCGCCGTTATACGTGTGTATATATATGTGTGCACCGCGATCGCTATCGCTTTTTATTATTTATTTCGTTCGGGGGCATGCACGCGAGAGAAGCCGATTCTTTAATCTCCTCTTGATATATATATGGCGTTTGTACAGTTCGGTTCTTTCGTCGACGGGAAAATCGCGCTGATGGTTATCGCGGTTATACTTGCCGCGCGATTTTTATGCTATTTCGCGGGCGAAAGGTTGTTTGGATATATATTCTGAAGAGTAACATTTTATACAATTATTACTATATTATTTTCTTATTATTCATTTTTAGTAACTGTGTTATTTTCTAAATTCCGGACTTTATATTTATAGTTTTAATTCACAAATTAAATAAGATAAGAAACCACTTCCACGCCGAGAACGTGAAAAGCGAAGAAGAAGCCCATATCGTCACCGGACAAAGGTGGAAGAGCGCAGGCACGCGTCAGGTCGACACGCGCCATTCGTCATATATGTGTGTGTGTGTGTGTGTGTGTGTGTGTGTGTGTGTGTGTGTGTGTGTGTGTGTGTGTGTGTGTGTGTATATATATATATATATATATATATCTCCAGCAGACGCTATGGGCTCTCCGAGATTCCGTGGAGCGGAGCTAATTAATCTCTTTCCTGCCGAGCGTCGGAGCTGCTTCCTGGTGGCGCACTGGTACTCGATTTTTCATTACAACCACTCGCTTTGAAGTGCTCGGTTCATTGATTCCGAATATGTTCGAGTTGGCTGCCCTTCCTTATATACGAGGGCATTAGTTTTGTGCCAGTAGAATTGCTCTCTCTCTTTTTATTCCGAAGTATAACGTACGATCCCTATACATTGCTCGACTTCTATTAGGTTCCGTTCGGGAGGAAGTCAAATAAATTATAAATTCTTCTATACTCGTTTAGCGTTTATTCAATTTATTTTAAACTAAAGCCCTACATAAGACAACAAAAAAAATTTAATTTCAAACTCCACCTCGACATTTTACTCTTCTCCCCCCGAAAGCCGTAAAAATATGAATACAGCGTATCTCGGGCAAGTTTATTTCGGGCTGCACAGTGCAGAGGAAACGACGCTAAGAGTTTCCCGACTTTTCCATTTACATATACTCGACCCGTCCGCGTAAGCTTTTCGGCCGCTCGTAAAACGTCTCCGAAGGGTCAAGCGCTCGCGCTGCTCTCCGTCCCTTTGATGGGGAAAAACTGTAGCACGCGCCGCGCGGATCGTGATTTTTCATTCGCGAACAGCCGCGTAATAAAACCCTTTGCTCAGAGTGCCGGACGAATGGTCGGCTTTATTCCGAAGGGGCTGCGGGCATAAACAAAGAAACACTCAAATATATCTTGAATTACGAATTAAAACGCATAATTCCGAGTCCTTTATGCGCATCATACTTAATACTTCACGACGATTTTTATATCTTTGTACATTTCGCGTGTTGCACTCCTCGACGTTAACTCGATCATCTCCGCATAGTGTAAAAGTTGCCTGAAAGCCACGTAAAGTCTCTTTGTTTCCTCCGACGTGACATTCCCGTCAGTCTGAAGGACCACTCCACAAAGTGCGCGGGTCGCGCGCGCAACGAAATTTTCGTCCTCGCGTATCCGCGCGCGCCAGAAAAGAAATTCCACGCCTAATGGACACACACACACAGTCGCAGCTCTCTTTGACGTTAAATTGCCTATACATCGCGAGTCCCTGAGATTCTTTCCACTCTCCTATGGCGCCTCCTGTGTGTATATATCACCCGTTGTAAACTTTTTACGCGCGAAAGATTTGCTTTTTACATCGCGCCGGCCGGCCGGCCCGCCTTCTTTATAAGCGCCTAAATAATGCCTCGCGAGATCGCGTCTTTAATGATTCAGCCCCTAAAGATCGTGTTCCCCTTAAGCACCAAGCTCCCTATAGACGAGTTCTCTCGGTTTCCCTCGACTTATAAAGTTCCGTTCATGAATAATACAAGGATAGCCGATGTTGCCGCCGAACGCCGATGCAATTTTCATGCTTACGCCTCCGCCCCCCTTACACCCGTCGATAAAATACGTCTGGTGTTTCTCTCTCCCCTATATACGCGCGCGCAAAGGGTTTCGCGAATTTTCGCGTACCTATAAAATGTAATTACCCTTATCAAAAATTCACGCGCCCTTGCGAATGAATGGAACGCCGGGTGACTCGGTTACCTTTGCTCTGTTAAAATACAAAGTTACACGCGATGAGAGCGAACGAGAGTTTTAGCGTATTTAATTGGTAGTATCGATTGGACCGCGCTTTCCTCTTACAGATTCGCAATTAGTTTATGTTGGGGGCTGGTATGCACGCGTGTGTGTGTGTCAGCTTTTCACTCGACAAAGCGTTTCCATTCGATTAACGTTTTAATTAGACTAGCGACATTCAACGCGCTTCGCGCGTATTATTTCTCTATTTGCTTTTGTCTTTGAGGTTATGAAAATGATCAAGTTAGTCAGTTTCATTTTAAAAG